>PVHX01006527.1:0-99755 GCA_004024805.1 Geosciurus inauris | reverse complement strand
TAAAATACTTGGGAATCAATTTAACAAAAGAGGTGAAAGACCTCTACAATGCAAACTACAAGACACTGAAGAAAGAAATTGAAGAAGACCTTAGAAGATGGAATAATCTCCCATGCTCCTGGATAGGCAGAATCAATATTGTCAAAATGGCCATACTTCCCAAAGTGATATATAGATTCAATGCAATCCCAATTAAAATTCCAACATCATTCCTTATAGAAATAGAAAAGGCAATCATGAAATTCATTTGGAAGAATAAGAGACCCAGAATAGCCAAAGCAATCCTTAGCAAGAAGAGTGAAGCAGGAGGCATCACAATACCAGACCTCAGATTATACTACAAAGCTATAGTAACAAAAACAGCATGGTACTAGCACCAAAATAGACATGTATACCAATGGTATAGCATAGAAGACACAGAGACAAACCCACTTACATACAGTTACCTTATACTAGATAAAGGAGCCAAACACGTACACTGGAGAAAAGACAGCCTGTTCAACAAATGGTGCTGGGAAAACTGGAAATCCATATGCAGCAAATTGAAACTAAACACCTATCTCTCACCATGCACAAAATTCAACTCAAACTGGATCAAGGACCTGGGAGTCAGACCAGAGACCCAACGCCTAATAGAAGGAAAAATAGGCCCCAATCTTCATCATGTCGGATTAGGACCATACTTCCTTAACAAGACTCCTATAGCACAAGAAGTAAAATCAAGAATCAACAAATGAGATGGATTCAAACTAAAAAGCTTCTTCTAAGCAAAAGAAATAATCAATGAAGTGAACAGAGAGCCAACATTCTGGGAACAAATCTTTGCCACACACACATCTGATAGAGCACTCATCTCCAGGATATATAAAGAACTCAAAAAGCTTAACACCAAAAAACCTAACAACCCAATCAATAAATGGGCCAAAGAACTGAACACAAACTTCACAGAAGAAGATATACAATCCATCAACAGACATATGAAAAAATGTTCAACATCTCTAGCAATCAGAGAAATGCAAATCAAAACTACCCTAAGATTTCATCTCACGCCAGTCAGAATGGCAATTATCAAGAATACAAACAACAATAAGTGTTGGCGAGGTTGTGGGGAAAAAGGCACGCTCATACATTGCTGGTGGACCTGCAAATTGGTACAACCAATCTGGAAAGCAGTATGGAGATTCCTTACAAAACTTGGAATGGAACCACCATTTGACCCAGCTATCCCACTCCTCAGTCTATACCCAGAAGACTTAAAAACAGCATACCACAGTGCTGCAGCCACTTCAATGTTTATAGCAGCTCAATTCACAATAGCTAAACTGTGGAACCAACCAAGATGCCCTTCAATAGATGACTGGATAAAGAAAATGTGGTATATATACACAATGGAATCTTACCCGGCAATAAAAGAGAATAAAATTATAGCATTTGCAGGTAAATGGATGGAGTTGGAGAATATCATGCTAAGTAAAGTAAGCCAATCTCAGAAAACCAAATGCCAAATGTACTCATTGATAAGTGGATGCTGATCCATAATGTGGGGAAGGTCATGGGAACAATGGTGGAACTCTGTACACAGGGGTGTAAGGGGGGAGGAGGCATGGGGACAGTAAAGGTGGTGGTGGAATATGATCGTCATCATAGCCCTAACTTTATGTATGACTGCATATATGTTGTGATTCTATACAACTTACAACTAGAGAATTGATATGTTATCCTCTATCTATGTACAATGAATCAAATTGCACTCTGTTATCATGTAAGCCTAAATAGAACAAATAAATAAATATGAAAAAAAGTCCACTCTTGACAATTTTCCTCTTTTTCTGAGATTTCTGTTATTTGAATATTGATGCTTCTACTTTTCTTTTCCACATCTCTTAAATTTTCTTTTTGATATTCCAACTATATCATCCACCCTGGTGGCTTTATGGAACTAATGCTCCACTTCTCTGACTTACTTTGCCATCCAATCTGCTAGTCAATAGTCAATCAAGTTTTTGTTTCACGTTTTTTTTTTTAATATATACAGAAATTCCTCTTGGACTCCTTTCTACCATTTGCTTTACTCTGTATTCTCTCATTTTTGTTTAATATGATTATTTTTCTTTCTTGTTCTGTCTGGTCAGTTAAATTTGCTTCACTTAGATCAGACTTTTCCTTTTAGTGTTCTTCTCTTATGCCAGTGGCCCTCTCAAGAAGCCTAATTGTTTTTATCCTAACAGTTCATATTCAGGGCAACTCAACTGTAATGCAGCCTGGTACCTATCTTTCTAGGGGTTCTCAACCATGAATATGCCCCAATAGGAGATATTTTGGTTGTGGCAAAATGGAGTGGGTATGTGGGGGGTATATTGCTACTGGCTTCTTGTGTGTAGCAGCCAAGGATGTGCCTAAAAATCTTATAACATCTCCCCAAACCCCTGCCAACAAAAGTTGCTCACCTGGCCAAAATTTCAGTAGTGCCAAGGCTGAGAAATCCTTGATAGTAGGTGCCTCTGCTGGTGAGAGTGGCAGCATATCCCTAGTTTCTGTCTTTCCTAATGAGTTTGGCTCTGGCAGGTGCAGAGACAGAGAGAGAGAGTGAGAACTCACTTCATGATGGTGCAGTCTGGACCTGCACCCTGGATCTGTGGTTTTACAAGGGTTGCAGTGAAAGAGGAGTCACTGTAAAGCAGGTTGGGTGAGGAGCAAGTGCAAGGGCTGACCTGTCTGCTTGTTCCCATCCTTAACTGATTCTTACCCATGCATCTGGGCCACAGTGTCCACTCGGATGCTACAGGGACAACCCAGGAAGTACAAGGCTGGCTGCTGTTTCTTCTGCTTCCCTGTGGCATTGGGTGGGAAAAGGTCCACCTAGGACAGTGGTAAAAGGTGCATCTAAAATCTCCTTGCCACCTCATCTCCCCATCTCCATGCACAGGACTCAGCTCTGTTGGGCTCTGGGTTTTGATTTTCCCTCACATCATGACCTCAGCACCTGTTGCAGCAGAGGATTTTGTGTGTTTAGCTTAGTTTCAGACAATTTCTTTCTGGCATTTTTTGGCATTTATGAGGTGCAATTTGGAGGAAGAAATTAATGAGACCAAGCCAATCCATCATCTTGTTAGTAACCAGAATTCCCATCTTTTTTTTGAGTTTTGAAAGTGTATATGTGTCTCTTTGATAAAACAAAAATTAATTTAAAAATAGGTAAAAAGAGACAAGCAATCTGAAGAAACTACAGGGATGTACGAAAAGTGTCCATTTGTGTAGTACCTGGCAGTGAGCCTCTCATTTACCATGAGGTTCACCATAACTAAGAGACCCAAAGAAACAGAACCTTATTTAAGATAGAAGTGTCTTTTATGCAAATGTGTGAAGTAGAGATACTTCAAGTTTTTTTTTTTTTCTTAAATGCTTGACTAAGAGGTAATCTTAGCGGGGCCTGGGGTTGTGGCTCAGTGGTAGAGCACTTGCCTAGCACATGTGAAGCACTGGGTTCAATCCTCAGCACCACATAAAAATAAATAAATAAATAAAATAAAGGTATTGTGTTCATCTATAATTAAAAAATATATTTTAAAAAGAGGTAATCTTAGCATGGTTATCCCAGTTTTGGCGATCATGTATGCATTCCAGCCTACAGGAAGGAGCAGGGGAAAAGAAAAGAAGGCAAAGGGCGTCTGTTAACTCTGTTTTAAGGACAGTGTTTCTGTTTTCCATTGCAGTGGAACAGGGCTCCCAACTCAGTGGTTTAATGCAGCATTAACTTACTGAACATGATTCTGTGAGCACCCTGCACGGTTCTGCTTTACAGATTGCTGGCCAGCACACTGGGACAGTCCACACGTCTAAGATGATCTCAAGCACATGGCTGGCAAGTTGGGCTGAGCTAGGTTCTTGGCGGGGGTCATGGCTGGATCTTCAGTTTCCTTCTTGAGCATCTTTCCTTACAGTTGCTTGAGCTTCCTTATAGCAGGCAAATGTTCAGAATGGACGTGGACTCTTCCAACGATGGGAGGTCCAAGAGAAAGGAAAAGGAAGTTTTCAGTGTTCTCACATCTGAAATTGCCAGTACCCAAATGTCTCTCCTACTGCATTTAGTTGGTCACAGGAGTCACAGGGCCAGCCCAGGGAAGGGGTGGACATGTTCTACGTTGTTTTTTTTTTTTTTTTTTTTGGTACTGGGGATTAAATTCAGGGGCACTCGACCACTGAGCCACGTTCCACCTCTTGGTGGGAGAGTAGCACACATATTTAGGGTGAAGAGGAGTAGTTGGGGGCCATCTTTGGAGGCTAGAAACCATAGAAGTGTTCTGGAAATTGTCATAGGACAGCTCTGCTTGCTTCCTGTCTGCCAGAACTTAGTCTTAGGACCATACTTAGCTGCAAGGGACAGTGGGACATATAGTTTTTAAACAGAACCTCCATGTAGCTACATAAAAACTAAGAGTTCAACCTTTATGGAAGAATGAGAAATCTTGAACACTGGTTGAAATGAGTCATCAAAATGCAAATGGCCTGATGTGGTTGTCAGAAACCAAGACACAAAACCAACGGGTAGAATAGCCAGAAAGACCAGGAAAAAGAATAGCTGTGGAGACTCCTAAAGTGCAAGAAATAAAATCAAGAATCAATAAATGGGATGGATTCAAACTAAAAAGCTTCTCAGCAAAAGAAATAATCAATGAAGTGAACAGAGAGCCTACATTCTGGGAGCAAACTTTCGCCACACGCACATCAGAAGGATCACTGATCTCCAAGGTATACAAAGAACTCAAAAAACTTAACAACAAAAAAAGAACCCAATCAATAAATGGGCTAAGGAGCTAAATAGACACTTCTCAGAAGAAGATATACAATCAACCAACAAATATATGAAAAAATATTCAACCTTTTTAGCAATTAGAGAAATGCAAATCAAAACTACTCTAAGATTTCATTGCATGCCAGTCAGAATGGCAGTTATCAAGAATACAAACAACTGGGCTGGGGTTGTGGCTCAGCAGTAGAGCCCTTGCCTAGTGTGAGTGAGGCACTGGGTTTGATCCTCAGCACCACATACAAAATTAATAAATAAAAAATAAAGTTATAAAAATACACTTAAAAATACAAACAACAATAAGTGTTGGTGAGATGTGGGGGAAAAAGCACACTCATACATTGCTGGTGGAACTGTAAACTGGTGCAACCAATCTGGAAAGCAGTATGGAGATTCCTTAGAAAACTTGGTATGGAATTACCATTTGACTCAGCTATCCCACTGCTTGGTTTACACCCAAAGGACTTAAAAACAGTATACTAAAGTGATGCAGCCACTCCAATATTTATAGCAGCACAATTCACAATAGCTAAACTGTGGAACCAACCTAGATGCCCTTCAACAGATGAACAGATGAAGAAACTGTGGTATATATACACAATGGAATATTACTCAGCATTAAAAGAGAATAAATTTATGGCATTTGCAGGTAAATGGATGGAGTTGGAGAATATCATGCTAAGTGAAGTAAGCCAATCCCCCAAAACCAAAGGCTGAATGTTCTCTCTGATAAGTGGATACTAATCCATAATTAGGGGACAGGCATGGGAAAAATGGAGGAAGCTTGATTGGTCAAAGGAGAAGAGACATGGGGAAGGGGAAGGGACATGGGGGCAGGAAAGATGGTAGAATGAGATGGACATCATTGCCCCAGGTAAATGTATGAATGCACATATGGTGCGACTCTATGTACAACCAAAGAAATGAAAAGTTGTGCTCCATTTGTGTACAATGCATCAAAATGCATTCTGCTGTCATGTATCCCTAATTAGAATAAATAAATAAATAAATGAATAAATAAATAAGAGGAATAGCTGTGGAACAGATGAAACATCTCACTGCAAGAATGTAATTTAGCACATCGGATGATAAAAGATACCCTTAGAAATTATACTTCATTCATCAGTGTATCCAATGACTGTCCAATACTTATTGATATCCCAGTACCAACAAGGCATGGTAAGAGTAGCAGCAAGGACAGGCAGCTTAGCCCCTCCAAGAACCTTTGTTCAGAAGAGGTAAATACTTTCGTATTTGATAGTTTTCTAAATCCTCCTCTTAAACCCTGCATTCCCAGTAGACATTTCTGGGTTTCCAAACCAGGTTAAGCCCCACTGTAGACATCTGTGAGTTTTGCCTGCTTTAGCAGGTATCTGTTCACACATGTTCTATTAAAAACAGCTCTGGGGCTGAGGCTGTAGCTCAGTGGTAGAGCACTTGCTTAGCACTTGCAAGGCCCTGGGTTCATTGCCCGCCGCTGCAAAACACAAACAACAACAACGAGAAACACAAAACCCCATATGGCTCTATTTTTTATTTGATACCATCCATTTCAGTCTATGGGACTGAATTATACAGAATAAACTATGTGGAATTGACCCCAACCACATTTTCAGGAGATGGGGATGTGGTCCAAACCTAGTCTGAGATTTGGAAGAAGGCTTTCAAAGGACAATTGAAACTGGATGGGTGAAATGTCGAATCTACCAGAGGCCACGTAGGGGAAAAGCCTGCCTGAATCGTGCATAGATGAGAGCAGAGCTGAAAAATGAGAGGAAAATCCCAACAATGCTGTGTAACAGGCTGGATCCAACCATACTTGAAGTTTGAGCTCTTGGAATTTGCAGAGATGTCCACCAATAAATACACTTTTTTTTAAACTTAAGCATTCTTACTGGTTTTCTGCCACTTGCAACCAAGAGACCCTACTAAATCATTTCTTAGTCTTTCAACATACCCTGTTTTCCTTTGAGACACTTGGTCAATATATATCTGTCATTACTGTTTCATTGTTGATCTCCCTCAGGGATCTCTCCTCTGATCAGGTGCTCAGCGAGTGGAATGGTGACTAAGCCTGCCCACATTGTTTGCCTGAAGTGTCCCTGGGTGCCTCTCTCTAAATGCAGGACTGAACCCTCATTAAGCAGGCATGTGTGTTGGCTTCATGGCACTGCCCTTCATTCTGGAAATGGCAGATGACTGGGAACGTTGCCTCTCATCACATCATCAGGACAAATACATCTCAGCCATGCCATCACTTAGGAGTGTCTGGCCCAAGATAAGTGTTCAGCGAATATTAGCAATACTGATTACAACAATTAAAATCAATAATATGAGTATAATTTAAACTATTTTTCTTTTCTTTTCATCTTCACTTAACAATCCATGCTGGAGCTCATAACATTACATATATATGGAGCTGCCTTGGTATTTATATTTTTAAAATATATTTCTTCATATGTTTGTTCCTCATTGAATCAGTTCCATCTTTGTTGACATTAGGTTGTGTCTAATCTTTCTTTTCAGTATAAACACTGCCCTAGAATAATCACTTCGTGTACACATGCAAGGATGTGTAGGATATAATGCTATAGATAGAATTGCTGGAGCAAAGAGAGTATTTTAGAATCAGTTTATTAAGTTCCCCGAACACGTTATTGGAATAGTAATTGGAATTTCACTGAATCTATAGAACATTTTAAGGGAAATTGATGTGTTTATGTTATTATATCCCCATCCATCAACATAATACATCTCTCCATTTACATACTTGTTGCCTCTTAAATGACATCAAAGAATAAAAGTCTCAATTGGGCAAGGTGACCCATGCCTATAATCCCAGTGACTCAGGAAGCTGAGGCAGGAGGATCACAAGTTCAAAGCCAGCTTCAGCAACATAACCAGGCCATAAGCAACTTAGACTCTGTCTCAAAGTAAAAAATATAAAAAGGGCTAGGGTCAAGTGGTTAAGCACCTTGGGTTCAATCCCCAGTGCCAAACAAAGAATAAAAGGCACAAAGAAATCAGGATCATCTAAAGGAAAAAAGTGAGGAAAAGAATCTTGTCCTACCAGCTATTTTATGAAGCAATATCAATCCATACATTTGCCTTTATGAAATTAAGAATAAATGTTCATCAAAAGACATTGACAGGCTGGGAGTATAGCTCAGTGGTAGAGCACTTGCCTAGAATAGGCGAGGCCCTGGGTTCGATTCCCTGAAGAAAAAAAAAAGTGAAAACAAAGTGAAAATATAACATCCTTGCTTTAACATTGCTATACCAACATTTTTTAACTAGCACTTCCTTGGTGTATATTTTTCTTACCACTGATTTTTAATCTTTGCATGTGATTTACTTTTAGGTATGGCTTTTATAATCAGTATATAACTGGATTTTAAAAATTAATTAGTAGTCACTTCTTTATACTAGGTAGGTTAACCCATGTAGTGGTTTGAAAGGGGGCCCCTAATATGCTTACTTTCTAATGCCCAGAACCTGTGAATGTGACCTTATTGGACATAGGTTAGATATAATCAAAAGTCTCTTGAGATCATTCTGGTTATTCAGATGATCCCCAAATCCAATGACAAGTGTCCTTATAAAAGACACAGAGGAGAGACATGGAGAGTCAAGCAGAAAGCTGTTTGAAAGAGATAGAGACTGGAGTAGTTACATGAAAGGGAAGCCTGGAGCTGCCAAAAGGTAGAAGAAGGAAGGAAGGATCCTCCCTAAGAAGGAAGGAAGGACCTCGCTTAGAGCCTTCAAAGGGGGCACTCTTTTGACCGACAGAATATGACAAAACAAATTTCAGTTATTTTAAGTTACTGCACTGTGGTAATTTGTTATAATGCTCTTAGGATACTAATATAACCTATTTACATTTATTGTGATAAATAACATATTCACACTTTTTTGTCTGTTTATTTTAGTACTGGGGATTGAATCCATGGGCACTCAACCATTGAACTACATTGGGTCTTGCTAAGTTGTTAGGGCCTTGCTAAATTGCTGATGTTGGCCTTGATCTTGTGATCCTCTTGCCTCAGACTCCAGAGTCAATGAGATTACCAGCGTGTGTCACTGCACCCCGCTCAGACTTATTTTTAACATTTATGTTTGTGTTTTGTGTATCGTTCTTTTTATTCACTGCTTTATTTTTTTTTCCTGATTTTGATTGGATTGATAGTTTTCCATACTGTTCCATCTCCCTCTTGCTGATTGTATTTCTATTCTTCTCGTGGTTACCCTTGAAATTGTAGCTATACACTTGATTAATCTTTTTATAAAAAAGAATTAAGTCACAAATAAAACAAAAACCTTAATGTGCTTCAACTGCCAATTTTTATTATTTTTTGCTTAATACTGGTTTCTAGAATTTGTTTTACTTTTGTATACACAAAAAGTTAATGATTTTTATAGTGTATCGATTAAATTTATCCACACATTTATTAATGCCTGTGTTCAGCAGTATTTCTTCATTTCGACAACTTTCTTCTTTTTGAAAAAATAAATTGAATAGGTAATAAACTTTTAATTTCTGTATGTTGTTACATGTCTAAAATGTGATGACTATTATGTATAAAGTTGTCATCACTCTAACATAAAATTTAGCTGGGTATAAAAGTCTAGACTGATGGTTATTTTTATGTAGAGTATTGAAACATTTATTTCATTTTGGCTGCAAATTGTTGTTGATGAGTGGTCTGATGTCAATCTAATTATTATGCCTTTATAGATAATGTTATTCTTTCTTTTTAATTATTTTTTACTTTGGCCATCCCTAGGCTTTCTCTTCCTCTGTTATATTCTACTGTTTTAGGCAGAAATTCATTTTTATCTTTTCAGTACTTGAAGAGGACTCTTGGTCTGAGGATATTTACCTTATTTTTTTTTCTGGTATATTCTCAACCTTATATATTCAAAAAATGCTTACCTACCATTCTATTTCCTTCTATGACACTTTTACATATGTGATGGAGGTTTTCAAATCTGTTCTTTGTATCTCTCGACAACTGTTCTATATTTTTAAAAAAATCTTTCTGTGCTGCATTTTGGATCCATTCAGCACTATTTTCCAATGTACTGTTTCTCCTTTTGCTAAGATCAGTTTGGAGTTTATCTCATCTATTGGATTTATTTCAAGATTATTTTTTTCTCCTCGATTTATAATTGGAATTTTTCATATGCATATATATGTTTAAATTTATTTTCTATTTCTATTACATGTTCTCTAGTTCTCTACAGGTATTATTTTTCATTTATTTATTTAAGGGTACATTTTGTTTTTAGGTTTTACTTTCATCTAGAATGAATCCATGTTTCAATTTTAAAATCTTATTTGTTTCTTTTAACTGTAAGTTTTTTTGTTTTTTTTTTTTCTGTTTTGCTGCACTAGGGATTCATTGCTAGGCACACCTTCTACCACTTGGTGTACCCCCAACACAACTGTAAGACTTTTTAATGTGCTTTGAAATTTTGCCTTCAGGAAATTTTGAGAAACACAGTCCTCTCTGTCTCACCTCCCCACCCCACCTTTTCTCCCTGTTCACTCTCCTCTCAGCTAGCACAGTGGTGCCATCCAGTACCCTTTGTCCTGAACCAGGTCTTCTTTGGCAATGTAGGGTCTCTGCCCCATGGTGATATTAAAGAAATGGCAAATATGCTGCCAAGCTGTCAGTGGACTGTTTGATTTAGTTCCTAGTCATAAACTGTGCTGTGTTCTTTGCCTCCCCAAGACCATAGTTTCATGTAAGTCTCACTCCAGGCAGCAGCTGGCATTGATTTTTTTTTTAGCCTCCTTTCACAGGTGAAGTAGCCCTGGGGCAGTCTCAGATTTCTGGCAACAATTGTGGCTGCAGAGAATCTTTCAGATCTGGATACTGTGAAGAAGACAAACTCCTGGCTACCATGGCCAGTTCCAAGTTGCTTATTTCTGTAGCTGAGATTCTCACTGTTACAGTCCAGTTTGCCAGTTGATGGAGATGTTTAATTTGTTTTTGAGCCTGGCTATTTTTATTTAATTTTCTATATGTATATTGTGTTCATCATTACTATGTCTGGAAAAAAGGATATCTTAATGCATGACTTACAAAAATAAATTTTCTAATATTCCAGAAAGAATATTTTAGAATCTTTCTAAAAATTTGGTTCAATTCCTGCTGGGACATCATGTGAGAAGTTTGATGGAAGATACATGGTTGAATCTTTAAAAATGTTTTCTATATAATTGGTTTGTTTGGATTTCTCTTTCTTTTCTGAGGTAAATATTAGATATTCATATTTTTCTGGAAAATCATCTTATTCCATTTTAAAACTGAACAAGTAAGATTCATATAATTGGGTTTATTCTTAAAAGTATTTTCATTGTTATTATTTATTATTTTGTGTTTTCTCCCTTTTTCTTGACTAGGTTCTTGCTTTGATTAAAAAAAAAAACAATTGTTAGACCTCTTTAACTTTCTAATACATTAAATTGTCTTCAATTTTTTCTTCTGTTCTCATTATGTTTATTTACTTTTTCTAGCTCCTTGAGTAAAATTATGAATTAATTTGTTTTCATCCTATTATTATTTCTAAAGACTATTAATGTCTTGGGCTATGCATTTTCTACATTACCTCAGTCACAGGTCATAAGTTTAAATATGAAATATTTTCACTATTGTTGTTTCCCAAATGTTTTGTAATTTTGATTTCCTCTTTGACTAAACAGCAGTGGTAGTTTTTGTTTTCTGAAGTTTGATCATTGATTTTTATTTTCTTGCACTGTGACTAGAGAAGGACATGTGAGGGGTGTGTGTGTGTGTATATATATATATATATATATATATATATATATATATATATCCGCAGGAGAAGATAATGACTCTCTACCTTGGTTGTGGGCAGCTTGATGCATTAAATTTGCCTAAATAATTTTACTTAGGCCTTTTATCAACTTCCTTATAGTTTGTAAACGTTTATGTGTATGTATAGAGAGATGAATTTGCTTACATCCATTTCTATCTCCTCTTTTATTTCCTTGATTTTGCTTTATGAATTTGGATGGTATTCTCTAGTCTTTTCCCCCACCCTGCTGTGGACTCTCTGTTCATCTCCTAGTTGGTTGGAATTTCCTACGGTTTATTTAGTAAGAGCTCGTGGACACTATATGTTCAGTATGTTCTTGTTGTTTTGCTTTTATATTTGAAAGAGAAAAGAAGGCTGGGTCTGAACCTTACTTTTCTGAAGAATTCATAGGTGTTCCTGTGTTGATGTTGCAGTGAAGTGTGGGTCAGTCTTTGTTCTCTTCCATCATATATGATTTTTTTTTTTTTTTTTTTTTTTTTTGGTATCGGGGATTGAAGTCAGGAGCACTTGACCACTGAGCCACATCCCCAGCCTTATTTTGTATTTTATTTAGAGACAGGGTCTCACTGAGTTGCTTAGCACCTCACTGTTGCTGAGGCTGGCTTTGAACTCATGATCCTACTGCCTCAGCCTCTCCGGCCACTGGGATTACTGGCATGCTCAACCGTGCCCAGCACATCATAGATGATTTGATTCTTTTTATGCAGAATCCACAAATATTATTTATTTTTCTTTGATATGCAGTAAAGCTTTTAATTTCAGTGCTGACTTTTTTGTACCAAATATTCAAGGATATGATGGGCCCATCTAGCTGTGGTTTGGAGTTTTGTTTTGTTTTGTTTTATCAACTTAGTGAGACCCTGTCTCAATATAAAAAAATAAAAAGCACTGAGGTAAAGGTATGTTTAGCTTTGTAAGAAAACATATCCCTGTCTTCTAAAGTGACTGTACATTTTGCAGTTTACTAGCAATGAATGAGAGTTCCTGCTGCTTTCCATCCTCACCAGCAATTTGTATTGTCAGATTTAATTTTTTTTTTACCATTCATAGGTATGTAGTGGTATCTCATTGTTTTAATTTGAAATTTCCTGATGACAAATGATTTTCAGCATCTTTTTATATGCTTATTTAACATTTGTATATCTTCTTTGCTGAGGTATCTGTTCAGATCTTTTGCACATTTTATGTTGGGTTGTTTTCTTATGGTGGAATTTGTGAGTTCTTTGTACATTTTGAACACAAGTCCTTTACCAGATACGTGTTTTGCTTCTAGTCTGGCTTCTCTTTCTCTGAGTGGAGTTTTTAATTTAAACAGTCTAATTTGTTAATTTTTCTTTCATGCATCATGATTTTGGTGTTGTTTCTAAAAACTCATTTCTAAATTCCAGGTCACCGAGGTGTTCTGTTTTCTTCTAAATACTTTTTAGTTTTGAACTTTATATTAGGTCTGTGATTAATTTTGAATTAATTTTTGTGAAAGGTATAAGGCATGTCTAGGTTTATTTTTAAAATATGGATATTCAATTGTTTCAGTGCCTTTTGAAAAGAATATTATTTTTCCCCTTAAAATGTCTTTTCTATCAAAGATAAGTTGACTACTTTTGTGTAAAGCTATTTCTGATTTTTCTGTTCTGCTCCATTAACCAATGTGTCAATTCTTGCACACTTTGATATCATGCTGTCTTGATTATTACAGCTTTATAGTAAGTCCTGAAATTGGGTGCTGAGTCCTCCAACTTAGTTCTCTTTTTCAGAAAGACAAAAGTTTTAGTATAAACCTCAGAATCATTTTGTCAATATTCACAAAACAATTTGCTGGGATTTTGATTCTGATTGCCTTGAATCTATGTATCAAGTTGGGAAACTTTATATCTTACCAATTTTGAGTTTTCCAATTCATGAGCATTGAACAGCGCTCCATTTATTTAGATCTCTTGTGATTTATTTTATCAGAGTTTTGCAGTTTCCTCATATAGATCCTGTATCTATTTTGTTAGGATAGCTTTTATAGCTTAGTATGTGCCTATCAGGGTGAATGTTCCATGTGAGCTTAAGAAGAATGTGTCTCCTGCTGTTGTTGGATGGCATATTCTATAAATGTCAATTAGATGAAGACAGTTGAAAGTGCTGTTCAGTTCAATTGTATCATTACTGACTTTCTGTCTGCAGCAATCAGTTACTGAAATAGAGGTGTTGAATTCTCTAGCTGAAATAGTGGATGTGTCCATTTTTTCTTTCATTTTTAATTAATGTTTGGTATATGTATTTGGAATTCTCTTGTTAGGTACATACATGCTGAAGATATTTTGTATTTTCTTATTTTTTCCTTGTTCTGGAGTATTGTCTGAAATTCATAGAGTTATTATAGCTTTCTTTTGGTTGATGTTAGAATAGCATCTTTTTCTCTATCTCTTTACTATTTTTTTCTTAGTAGCTGTGCCTAAACAATAAGCAACCTCTGTTCTTGCTTCTGCCCACTTCCACTGTTCTCTAGATAATCAGAAGAAGGCTCCCTCAATATGCATTTTTTGTTTTATTGTCCTTATAGTATATTTGCACCTATTTTCTGGTCTGTGCTGATTGCAGTTTCCTGGACAGTACTAGTTTGGACTCTCTGAATTGCAGAGAATACTGGATATAGCTTAAGGAACAAACAAGGAGTTTAAGGATATCAGGGGGATGTAACAAAATATAAGACTACAAAGCTAGACAGTGATAGTTCCAAGACTAGATCCTTTATTTTTAAGACCTATTTGGGTCTTTATATTAAACTTGGCTTCTTCTATCCAGCTTATATTGGGTCTTTTTTTTTAATCCACTCTGACTCTCCCTTTTAGTTGGTATATTTAAACATTTCACATTAAAAGTGATGATGTATAGTCGGATTAATATCTACCATGTCTGTAACATTGTTCTATTCTTTGCACATGTTATTATTCTGTTCCCCTTATTTTTCTGTCTCTCTGCTTTTAATCGAGCGTTTTATATTATTTTATTTAATCTCCTCTTACGATATCAATTACACTTCTTTAAAAGATTGTTTCACTAGTTGTTCTAGAGTTTCTGAAATACATTTTCAACTAATCGTAGTTTACTCTCACTGTGACTTAATGGGCAGCGCAGGCATCTTACAGCAGCAGTCACGATCTCTCGCTCGTCACTTACAGCGATGTTGCCCTTATTTCACTGTCCATATGATCACTCAACAAATTATTGTTACTTTAACAAAATGTTAGATCAATGAAGAAAAATTAATTTAAAGATTTTATTTTACCTTCATTTTTTCCTTATCTTATTCTCTTCCTTCCTTTATGTAGTGCAAGTTCCTGACCTGTGTCATTTCCTCCTTCCTGAAGGTCCTCTAACGTTACAGGTTGGCTGGCAATGAATTCCCTCAGATTTTGTTTGTTTGAAAAGCCTTTATTTTTTCTTCACTATTGAAGAAGACTTTTGTTGGATATAGAATTCTAGATGGGTAGCTTTTTTCTTTCGACATCTGAAATACTCCACTCCATTTTCATCTTCCTTGCATTATTTCTGAGAAGGCTATTGTAAATTTTATCCCTGTTTCTCCATGGGTTCTCCTCCGCTTCTGGATTCTTTCAAGATTCGCTCTTTGTCTTTGGTTTTCTGCAGTTTGAGTATTACATGCCTGGGGAGTTTTTGATATTTATACTTGGTATTCTTCAAGCTTCCTGGATCTGAGGTTTGATGTCTGTGATCAGATTAGAAAGTTTTTGGTCATTATCACTTGAAATGTTTCTTTTGCTTGGTCTGCCTTTTCTTCTTCTGATATCCAATTCTTAGAGGTTCTCCCTTTCTTTTTCTCTCTTCTCTCTTCATTTGTGTTTGGGAAGTTTCTATTGATATAGATCAATAAAATGGCTTTAAGTTCAATGATTCTTTCCTCAGCTGTATTAAGCTGACTATGAAACTGTGGAAGGCAGTTTTCATTTACATTAATTTGTTTCTGATCTTTTTTTAAAATATTTTTTTAGTTGTAGATGGACATAATAAATTTATTTATTTATTTTTATGTGGCACTGAGGATTGAACCCAGTGCCTCATGCATGTGAGGCAAGTGCTCTACCACTAAGCCACAACCTCAGCCCCGTCTGTTTTTGATCTTTATCATTGATTATATATATCTTAGAATTTGCACCTCTATCCTCTTACATTACTCATTTGTTGTCATGTTTTGTCTACTTTCCCATTAGAGCTCTTAACATATTAATCATATTTATTTTAAATTTCCTGATAATTCTGACATCTGTGTCATACCTGAGTCTGATTCTGATGCTTGCTTTATCTTTTCAGACTGCGTTTTTTCTTTTTTCTTTTTAACTTTTGTAAAAGTTGTTGATGGACCTTTATTTTTTTTTTAAATTTATTTATATGTGGTGCTGAGAATCGAACCCAGTGCCTCACGCATGCTGGGCAAGTGCTCTACCACTGAGCCACTACCCCAGCCCCAGACTACGTTTTTTCTTATTCCTAGTGACCCTTGTAGTTTTTTTGTTTACCACTGGACATGTTGTACTGAGTTACAGGAACTGAATCTTTTCTGTGAAGATTATGTTAATCTGGTTAGGCCTTGGGCTGTGTGTAAGGAAGTGTCAGAGGAGTCAAATTCCTCTAGTGTTCTTGTCTCTTCCTACCCTCTTGACTTTGGGCTTCCCTAGGTACCCCTCATCAGAGAGTGTGTCTTGCGGCCCTTTCAGCCACCATCTAGTTACCCTGGGCCCTGTGAGTGGCGATCTGGGTAGGGAAGGAAAGCATTCTCCAACCTCGTGGTTAAACCTCAGTATACTAGTGTCTCTAGATTGTGATTTTCTCTACTGGCATGGAGTTTCATCTCTCAGTGAGAGAGGAGGTCAGAAGGTGCCCAGGAGAGAGGAATGCCCTTCCCCCAGGTGGGATAACCTCTGGTATAGTCTTTTTCTCTGAGAGTGGGTCTTTGTTATGGAGAACACGGTGGTATATCGTAGTGATAATTCTTTTCCTAAACATTTCACATAAATGGAATCATATTACATGTGCCTCTGCCAGAGCCATGAGGACTTTCTGGTATCTTACCATGAAAACCTGGTGGGATTACTGGAGGTAAAAATGTGAGGGGCCCCCTAAAAGTGAAGGCACCAGAAGTCTCATTCTCAGGCTAGTTCACACTCACTGTCCAGAAAATCATCATAATTACCATTTGAATTTTCCAACTGGCTCAGCTCTGGTGGTTTCTGCTCTAGGCAAGCAAATCAGATGTGTTTCTGGATTTGTTTGACTCCAGATCTCAGGGTCACTGTTTGATGTACAGACTCCATTCTTTGATGGGTCCAAGAAAGGCTGCTTTTCAGTTTACTGTTTGTTTCTTTATTTATTGTAATAAAAGGATGAGCAGATTCCATGCTCCTTACTTGTGAGAACTGAATCTGGAAGTCCTCCAATCATTTTTAGCACTTTGATCATTCCTACTTCGTGGGAAGGCACCTAGATGAGCCCCCACAAACACAACCACTATTTTGAAGGGACAGGAATCTGTTGAGTTCAGTTGAAAGAACAACTATTTCTTCTACTGTCTCTTTAGATATGCTTGTAGGCTGCTCTTTCCCTAGATCTGGATGAAATTTCAAGTAAGATCAGTAGCTTTTCAGTCAATATTAGGTTAAAAATATTTTTGGGTTGAGATATAGCTTACATACTATAACAATCACTCTTTTAAAACATATAATTCCATGGCTTTTAGCATATTCACAAGATTGTGTAACCATCACCACCAATTCCAGAACATTTTTATCACACAAAAAGCAAATCCATACCCATTAGCAGTAACTCCCCAGTCCCTTCCCCTCCAAACCCTGGCAATACTAAGCTACTTTCCTGTCTATCAGGATTTGTCTGTTCTGAACATTTCACATAAATGGAATCATATCACATGTGACTGTTGGTTTTTTTTTCTTTTACTTAGCATTGTGTTTTCAGTTTTCATCAGTTTTACTTAGCATTGTGTTTTCAGTTTTCAGTTTTAATCAGTGCTTCATTCCTTTTTATTTTTATTTTTTTGGTACTGGGGATTGAACTCAGGGTGCTCAACCACTGAGCCACATCCCCAGCCCTATTTTGTGTTTTATGTAGAGACAGGGTCTCACTGAGTTGCTTAGCACCTTGCCGTTGCTGAGGCTGGCTTTGAACTCGCAATTCTCCTGTCTCAGCCTCCCTAAGTGCTGGGATTACAGGCTTGAGCCACCGCGCCTGGCTCAGTGCTTCATTCCTTTTTATGGGCAAATAATATTGCATTGTACAGACACATTTTTTACCCATTCATCAGTTGGTAGATATCTGGGTTTTTCCTACTTTCTGGTTGTTCCTATGTTGGGAAAGCACATGAGAAATTATGTTGGTGTTGTTGAGAACTGGGACTAGGAATTTTAGCTCAGAGAAAGGGGAAATTTTGATTGATTTATTTCAAGATTGATGCTGTTAGAAAACCTTCTAGGCCTGAACTGAAATAGAAAATATTGGCATGAATTCATAATGTAGTCTTCCCATGTATGGTTATCATCTATCCACAATCTAGATATCATTTATTTATCTATCCATCCATCCTAGTCTGTGCTGCTACAACAGAATACCTGAAACTAGGTTATTTAAAGAGAACAGAAATTTATTTCTCACAGTTTTGGAGCTTGAAAAGTCTAGGGTCCAGGCACTAATATTTTGTCTTGTTGCATCCTTTCACAGCAGAAAGTAGAATGGCAAGCTCACCAAAAGCTGCATTCATGAGGGAACAGACCTCACAGCCTCATCACCCCCTGAAAGACCCATTTCTTAATACTATCACATTGGCAACACTTGAAATTTGGAGGGAACATATTCAAACCATAACATGTTCTTTCTCTCTCTTTCTTTCATTCTACCTAGCTAGCTAGCTACCTACCTATATATCTATTCTCTACTATGTCTCTTAGCTTTAAGCATCAAAAAAGGGTTAGAAACAATCACCTACTCAGCAGCAGTGAGCATCCCTGACACCTGGATTTTGATCTTGAAATATCATTTCTCTTAAAAGGAAACTTATTTGGCTTCTTGCTGAAATGGTTGTGTCATTATTCTAACAACAGGTAAGTAGAGAAGAATCAAACCCATGCACCTGGTCTTTACTATATGAAAGATATCTCTGCATAACCAAAAAGTTGATGAAGGGAGATTTCTTTAAACAGAAATCTGGAGAACAAAAGAAAGAGAAGTGACAGATCCAGAATATCACCATTTTTCAGCCTCTGCTGAATTAGTACTATGCATTGCATGTCAATGGCTGCTGACATCACAAAAAGAGAGATGAACCCAAAGCCATAGAACTGTTAGAAGACAACATAGGAAAAAGGCTTCAGGACATTGATCTGTGCGAGTACTTTTCAGATATGATCCCCAAAGCACAAGCAACAAAAGAAAAAAATTGAAAAATGGGATTACATCAAACTAAAAATCTTCTGCATAGCAAAGGAAACATTCAACAGGGTAGAGACAACCTACAAATGGGAGGAAATACCTGCAAGCGATTTATTTGATAGAAGTCTAATTTCCAAAATTTATAAGGAACTCAACAGTGAAAGAACAAATAATCCTATTGAAAAATGGGCTAATGGCCTAAACAGACATTTCTCAAAAGTGGGTATACAAATGACTCATGAGCACATGAAAATGATCAAAATCACTAATTATCAGGGAAATGCACATCAAAAACCACAATAAGATATCATTTTGCCCTAGGTAGAATTATTATTATGAAAAAGACAAAAAAATAACAAAAGTTGGCAAGGCTGTGGAGAAAGGGTAACTCTCAGGCACTGTTGGTGGGGATGTAAATTAGTATAGCCATACAGAAAACAGTATGGAAGTTCTTCAAAAAACTAGAATAGTATTATCACACAATTCAGCAATCTCATTACTGGGTATATATCCAAAGAAATTGAAATTAGTACATTGGAGAGACATTTGCTCTTGCATGTTTACTGCAGTGCTACTCAGAGTAGCCAAGACATGGGATCAATGCAGGTATCTATCGATGGATAAATGAATAAATAAACACAAATGTGGTATAGATATGTGATGGAATATTATTCAGCCATAAAAGAATGAATTCTGTCTTTTGCAGCAACATGGCTAGAAATGGAGACTATTAAGTTAAGTGAAATAAATCAGGCACAGAAAGAAAAGTACTGCCTGTTCTTATTTTACCATGGAAGCCAAAAACTCGATCTCATAAAAGCAAAGAGCAGAATAGCGGTTACCAGAGCCTGGAAAGGGTGTGGGGGAAGGAGGGATGGAGAAATGACAGTTAAAGGGTACAAGCATGCAGCTGGAATAATTTCTACTGTTCTATAGCACCATAGGCCAACTATGGTTGAAAATGATTAATTCTGTATTCAAAATAGCTATAGACAGAATTTTGCATGCTATCAACACAAAAAATGATGTGTCTGAGTTGACAGATGTGCCAATTACTCTGATCTGATTATTACACATTATATACATGTATTGAAATGTCACACTGCACCCCATAAGATGTACAATTACTGTGTCAATTAAAATTAAAAAATACATTTTAAAAAGGACAGGATGTATGTGCGTACTGATAGAATAGCACAACCATCTGTCTTAGCCACAAAATCAAACTTGAATCTAGTTGAACATTTAGCTCTAACTACTGACTTACAGAAAACAGAGTGCAGAAAAGTGTGTCAGACTATATTAAAGAAATGCAATCAACAGAGTATGGACTACAGACAACTGTATGACTAATGATCTAATTTCTTCAACAAATAAATTGCAAATAAAATAAGGAGCTGGGAACCTTGGAGATAAGAGAGACCGGGATGGATCACAGGATTTAGAAAACTTCTTTACCGATGTGAATTATTTGGATTGCAATGTAAACATCTGGAAAATATATTTATGAGACAACTGGAAAATGTGAACACACACTGGATCTTTGATGATAGTGAGAGTCTACTATTGTTAATTGTTACAGGCTGAGCAGCCCTCATCTGAAGATATGAAATCCCAATCTTTTTGAGTGCTGACATGACTCTCAAAAAGGCTTGGGTTTTGTTAACATTTCAGATTTCAGACTTTCAGATAAGGGATGTTCAACCAGTAAAATCTATGCAAATATTCCAAAATATTTTAAAAATTCCAAAATCTGCAGCTCTTTTAGTCCAAAACATTTTGGATAGGGATTCTCAACCTATACTAAGTGTGACAATGACTCCCTTTTGTAAAAAGGGCCCTTTTAGTGGTACATATTAAATATTTATGGATAAAATGATGTATGTATATCTAGGAATCGATTTCAAAATCATCTAGGAGGGGAAAGTGGGTGGTGTAAGAGATACAAATTTAGCAATGAGTTGATGATTATTGAAACCAGGTGATGGATGCATGGGTATCCATTTTACCGCTCTCTCTAGTCCTGTAAATATTTTAAATTTTCCATGATCAAAGTTCAAAATGAAATCAGGTATGTGTGTGTATGAGTATGAGAGAGAGAGAGAGAGAGAGAGAGAGAATACATATTTGTATAACTATGTATAAAAAGAAGTGTGGGAAACCAATTTGTTTCATTTTTATATTTGTAAAATAGTTGACAGTATAAAGTTATGCATGCACGATGCTATATATCAATGCAGAAGTTGATAAATGAAGTAAAGTACGATAAGTGAACAAAAAAGGAATAAAGGAATGTTTTCTTCCTAAGTTCCTTCCTTTTCTCCTTCCCTTATTCCATCCTGAACAGTTTCTCTCCATCCAGAGGCCTTTCTGTACCTAACTAATTTCCTCCTGCTTCAAAGGCAGGAGCGTCCACTCCTTGGTCTGAGACTGACCTGCCACAAACACATCTCTACAACCTCCTCCAGAACACGGGAAACCTCACCCCATTTCTGTTCCCCACTCCTGGATACTTAGCCTGTTCTTTCAAATCATGGCATTGTTCATATCTTCCTGTTTAACATAAACATAAAAACAAAACCCCCCTTGGCCCAGCAGCCCCTCCCACACTTTCCTGCCTTCAGCTGCCGGCTTCCTGAACTTCCGCACTCAGCTGCTGTTCCTCTCCTCCCGCTCCGGCTGCAGCCCAGGGATGCCAGAGTCTGACTCCGCTGCCTGAGATGCTGCCAGCAGAGGTGCCGACTCCAAGGCCCCTCCCCTCAGGCCCTCCACAGCCATGCTGACCACAGCCTTCTGTGACATCTCCTTCTCTGATCTCCTCCCGCTGACTGGGCCCTTGCTCTGCTTTCCTCTGCCCACCTGGCACGTGTTGGTGTTCATCGAAGTCCTACCCCTGGAGAATCCTTCCTCCTCCTCAAGTAGGGCTGGGCATCAGGACCTCACACACTCGCTGAGCTTCCCCACCCCACCTCACACTCCTGCGCCCAGCTCCAAATGTAAGTTCTTCCAAGGGCAGTGGCCCTATCTACCTACCTCATTAAGCACAGTGCCTGGCATGGAAAAGACCCCCAATAAATACTGAATAAATGAACGAGATGAGTGAATATCAGTGCTACCATGAGCTACTGGGTATGGACTTGTCCCCTCCAACTCATAATTGGGCAGCAACACCTTAAGAACTCAGAGGCCACTCAAATTCAGTACAGTTGTTTCTCAGGATCCATGGGGGATCCTTTCCAGGACCTCCCAGGGAAACAATTATATATAAGGCTCAAGGGCCTTATATAAAATGGTATAGTATTTGCATATAACCTTCATATATCTTCCTGTATATTTTAAGTCATCTCTAGCTTACTTATAATACCTATTATAACATAAATGCTGTCTAAATAGTTGCTATACAATATTGTTTAGGAAAATAACAAAAAGTCCGTACATGTTCAGTATGGGTGAAATTATTTTTTTCTAATGTTTTTAATCCTCAGTTACTTGTATCTGTGGATGCGGGACACACAATGCAGAGGGCTGGCTGTGGTGTGTATGAATCTATGTATGTATATATGACTGTACATATGTATGAATGTATGTCTACTTTCCTACCCATCTACCCACTTTTTTTTTTTTTTTTTTTTTTTAGTGAGAGAGAGTAAGGTTTTTCCCCCACTAAAAGTGAAACTTAGCTTTCAGTATTGTGAGGCAGGGATCCAATCATCTTTTTTTTTTTTTTTAATGTTTTGTTTTGTTGTAGATGAACACAATATCTTTATTTATTTTATGTGGTGCTGAGGATCGAACCCAGTGCCTCACGTACGCGAGGCAAGCGCTCAACCGCTGAGCCATAGCCTCAGCCCCTCCAATCATCTTTCTTTAGAGTAAAGCTGCACAAAAGGGACTACACTAAAATGTTAATGATTGGTATTTGTGGGTGCTGGGATTATGGGTCATTTAAGTTTCTTTATTTGTGCTTATGTGTAGTCAGTCCACAGTGACACAAACTTTGTGTAGAGTTCTCTAGTTAAAGGATCCCCTGCTGTGGGATAACCCAATCTCACAAAGCTGAGAAGAGAGCCAGGCGTGGTGGCATACATCTGTAATCCAGCCACCTGGAAGGCTGAGGCAGGAGGATGTCAAGTTGGAGGCCAGCCTTAGCAAGACCCTGTTTGAAAATAATAAAAAGGGCTGGGGGTGTAGCTCAGGGGTTAAGCATCCCTGGTGAGGTTCCCCAGGTGCCTCCACTTCCTAGTCCCTTCCACAGCATCTGACTCAACCTCCCTGCTACGCTGAAACCCTTCTTCCCTCACTTTTCCTAGATTCTGCTATTTTCTTTCTTTTGCTGCTCCTTCTTGGACAGCTTGGTATTAGAGTTCAATCCCTAATACCAAAAAGAAACAAATAAATAAAAAATAATAAAATAAAAACAACAAAGCTGAGACGATTACACACACCTCTCAGGGTTGTGGTGCAAATAAACGAGATGCCCGTCCTAAGTCCTTCATAACATAAGCAAGTGATTCACCATAACTGTTATACATTTCCTTGTAAACAGTATATGAGAGGCTTTTAGCTCTAAGTGGATTTTGCATTTCTTAAACATATGGAGAATTTTTAAAATTAAGACACTCTCCCCAGGCTAGAAGGGAGCAACATGGGGGAACAGACACCTCCCCAGCAGGGTCTGGTGAGGGCTGACTTACAAGGGACCAGGCATCTCTAAGTAGCTGCTCCATGGGATGGACTTTCCTTCTCCAGCAGGATTGGTCAACTTGGCCAAACTCAAAACTGTGCAAGCTGTGACGAGGAGTCAAGTTCCCACACCCTCCCTCAGGGTCTGCTCACCTTACCTCTGCTGCCCTCCCCCTCCTGCCTGTGCTCAGGCACCTGAGAGCATAGGCCAGGTAGTCTGCGCTGCTACTACTCAAGTGTTAAGTAATGCGTCTTCCCAGTCACTGGCCCTTAAGAGTCTAGTATGGGGTCTCAGGGACGCTGATGGGGACAGAATTCTGGGAAGGGTGCTGAAACCATCCCCCAGAGGGTCTCCAAGGACCAGTCGTTTTCCCGGTTACTCATCTCTGTTAAGACCACCGTGTAGGAGGGAGACTGGGAGCTGCCTTCCACTCACTCGGCAGCCCCTGGGGCCCCAGCCCCCTCCTGCTCTTGCATCTGCTCTTGCAGCTTTGAGGGGTCCACCAGATGCCTTGCAGACCTCCACTTCCGGGTCCTCTCCACAGCATCTGACTCATCTCCCTCCTCCCTTCTTCCCTCGCTTTTCCTGCTCTCTGCTGTCTTCTGCTTTCTTTCGCTGTTCCTCCTTGGATGGCTTGGAAGGTTCTTCTCTCCACACCCACCCATGCCTGGCCTTCTTCCCTGTGCGTGTGGTTCCCATGTCCTCAATTGCCAGAGACTTCCGAATGTGCCTCGCAGCCCCTGCCTCTCCTCTCCACGTGGGCTGCTGACGTGAGCACCAGCAGGCACCAGGACCCCCCATTGGCTCTGCCAGTGGCTCCTCATCTGAATGGTTAACCACACACGTGGCTGACCAAGTTGTAACCTTAGAGCTCCCCTTGATTCCCTGCACCCCTCTCTCATCTCCCAGGGTCCTATTAGTGCTACTTCCCTACTCTCTTGCCCCCCACCCGCACCCCTCCTCTGGGAAACGTGCCCTGACTGCTCAGGAACTCCCACTCTATGATAGCACCCGCTAGTGTCCCTCCTGCTGCAGGATCGAAGAATCTGGTCTCGCTGTTAGTATCTGTAGTCAGCACTGAAAGCATTTAAAGCGAAAAACCCACAAAGTCAAAACATCCTTGAAAACAACTTAAACTGCTGCTCAGCATTGGAACAGCTGGCTATTTGGCTAAGCACCCAATTCCAGGTCTGTAAGGAACAAAATATTTTAAAAAAATTGCTTTAAATCTAGAGAATTATACTACAGCAGAGATGCTCACGCTGCAAGAGGTACAGGGAGCCGGAAGATAGGCGTGACCAGAGGGACGGAGTGGGAATGGGTCGTTTCAACACTACCCTGTCTTTTCTCTCTGAATGCTGAGCACGTGCTTGCATTTTCCAAAGTTCTGTGAATGGCAGCCTCCTTTCTCTTGTAGCTTCTGTCTTCTCTCCCAGAGCTGAGCATCCTTAAGGGAGGGATACATCTAACTCACCACTGCAGCCCTAGAACCTAGTAGAATGCTCCCTATCTGGAAGAAACAATGCCGGCTGAACTGATCAAGGGTTTAGTCTCTCCTGGGCCTCTCCACAGATGGAGAACTCCACAGATAATGGAACAAGGCTCTCTACCAGCTGAGCAAATGTACAGGGACCACTAGTTCCAGGTCTCTATTGGCTTAGCACAGTTCTAACTGCAATGAATCACACGAAGCCAGGGTTTCCCAAAGAAGAACAGGGCTGGAAGGCTGAGGGCTCAGACCAGCTGATCAGCAGATAATACTATTTCTTTGAAGTCCCTTTTGTGGCTGAACCCACCTCATCCATGGGCTCTGGCTGGGTTCCAAATGCTGGTCTGCTTACTCCTTTCCTTCCTAATCCAGGTTTAACGAGATGAGCACCATTAAGAGAGGCCGGGCAGTTATCCTTTAAGTGAGCAAAGTGACTCTTCACAGAAGGACTGATTTTAATAAACCAGTGCAAGACCCCCTTTAAGGTACAGAATGATTCTGGCACATCAGTTAAGTGTTACACAAAACAGACGTGAGTATTCAAAAATCAAAGGCGTTTTTCATTCATGTGAAAAACGGATCAGTAAGCTGCATGAAAACTGGGGTGTGTAAAAGTCCCCGGGGCCTCCGTCCACAGCAGGAAAAGCTCAGAGCAGATTGGACACAGGGGGAGGCAAGCTCGGCCGCCATAACTCAGAGATAGAAGGCGGTGATCTTCCCGCGCCGCCTCTGTTTCATGTGCGGGTCTTGCCTCTGATCTCTCAGCAGTTGCCTAATTGTCAATGACCGTTTCTGTGGACACAAGGGTCTGCTAAATGTGTAAGGCCTGTGTTTTTCCAGGGGAGACTTTTTCCTTTGCACATAAGCCAAAGACTCCTCCATACACAAATTCTTTCTTATACAGGTCATCAGATTCTTGCTCAGGGAACACTGATGCTGAATTCAACGCATACATTACACATCGTATGTATATGACATATCCAAATATCTGGTAACGCGCGGTGGAGTGGGAATGCTGGGCGGGAAGACTGACGAGGCCATGTGATGTCACCTTGACTTTCTTTCCCACACGAAGACTGCACTCCTAATCCAGCATTACGTTAATACCTTAAGCTGTTTGTTTCTGAGTGTGGAGATGACTTTCCTTTCAGTCAGCCACACCCTTTGACTCAGTGTCCACTGTAACCAAAGGCACACTTTTGGGAGTTTTTTGGGGGAAAAAATTAAACTGATCACTCCAAGGATAAAATCTAGCTCTATAAGCACAAAAGGTTGCCCTGTTTAGGTTAAAAAAAAAATACAGCTGAATCAAAATTAAAGATAAGAAATGCTATTGTCACCTGGAGGGCTAGCAAATGGGTTTCCTAAGGAAGCCACTTCCAATCAATCATAATGATACCTGGTATTTATTGAGCACTTATTATATGGCTCACACAATTAACTCAGCTGTATGAGTAAGTGCTATTATTACTATTATCTCAGTTCTATAGATGTGGAAACTGAGGCAAAATAATTTGCACAAGATCATTTCAGCTAGAGGTGGTGGAGCAGGACAGAAAAACAGGCAGTCCGAAGGCTAAGTCCCTGCTCTTGCCCACAGCATGCTTCTGCCTCCTGGCCAATGGGCTATGGCTATCCTGGCCTGGTGTTCAAGATCTGAGAGCAAACTCTAGCTCAGCATGGCAGACTGCGAGCCATCAAGGGGACTCAGACACAGAATGGAAGCGCATGCATGTGTATTTTCTATCTCTGACTTTATTTTAAAAGATCCTATGACATTTCTACTGTCAGAACTACGTCTGCCTCATAATCTCTACAAATATTCACTCCTCATTTTTTTCTTTTTTCTTTTTGGCACCAGGGATTGAACTCAGGGGCACTCGATCACAGAGCCATATCCCCAGCCCTATTTTGTGTTTTATATAGAGTCAGGGTCTCACTGAGTTGCTTAGCACCTCGCCATTGCTGAGGCTGCCTTTGAACTCGTGATTCTCCTGTCTCAGCCTCCCTAAATGCTGGGATTACAGGCTTGAGCCACAGCTCCCGGCTTCACTCCTCAATTTTTGTAACATCTCAACGGTGATTAAAATAACTTTCCTTGCTGGCAGAGCAGACAGTAAATTGCTAACAGGTTCCTGTTTCATTTTCTGAACTGACATCTATGTTTTAGGTCTTGACAGACTGTAGACCTACATGAGACACGCAAGACCCAGAGATATGCAGGACATTCCTAGGGACTCATTGAGACAGTTGCTGACACTGAGACTTTCTGATCTGGGGACCCAGCCCTAGCCTATCATCTTAAAGTGCAGGCAGTACTTCAGCAGCGTAGGAGAGGGCTCTCTCAGGACTAGGGTGCTATTCACTGCCCCAGGGCCACTCCAGGGGTAAGGCAGGACTTTTGGCATTGGGGAAGACTGGCAGTTGAACAGTCCCTGCCATGTGGCAGGTAGGCAGAGACAAAGCTGAGGGCTGATTTGGTGAATGATGAAAATCTCCCTACATCTCTGATAAAAACAAAAAAATAGGCGAGATCTAGAACAGAATCAGTTTGAGGAAAAATGTGCTTAAAAATGGAGATAACTAATCTTACTTTTGTCTGCAACTTCTCATCAGATACATAAAAGTTCATTGTACAATAGGAATGAAACTTATTTAACATAATGACCGACAATGATTGACTTGTTTTATCTGACATCATTACAACTGGTGCACTGAAGGAAAACCAAGTGCTTTGAGTTCATATGAACATTAATGGTCGCTCCATTATCCAGAAGTGAATCAGCCATCAGCTTCTTATGGACAAGTCTGCACAACTACAATTTTGAAACCATTTGCAACTGCTTTGTAAAATAAAACATGTTTATACACATCACCTAGTTCACTGGGAGGGGGGATTTTGCCCCCAAGGGAATATCTGGCAATGACTGAGACATTTTTGATTGTCACAATAGGGCCGAGGCTACTGGCAGCTAGAGGGCTGAGAACAGGGGTGCTGCTAACATCCTATGATGCACGGGACAGACAGCTTCCACAGCAAAGAATGATCCAGTCCCAAATGTCAACAGAACCTTGAGAAACTCTGGTCTAGTTTGATGTTTACATAGAGAGAAAAGCCAGTCTTTACTGTTTACTACAGGACAGGGACTGTTCTGAATGTTGCATCTAAATTAAATTAACTCATTTACTTGTCTTAGCAAACCTATGAGTGGGTACTAGTCTTACACGTGAGTAAGTCTGTGTGGGGTGGATGAGGCAGGTAGGGGCGTATGCTCTCTTCAGACAGCTTTCTTAGTGGAGGAACTTTAGTCTCTTCTTCCACACACACAGCATAAGGCGGCCCAGTGGCCAGGCCCTCTCCTTGATGCTAATACCACTGCCCACTCATTCTCAGGGCCGATTCTAAGGTCAGCCACACTGAGGCTCCCCAACCCTTGCAGTGTCAGCCACCTGGAAGGGTTTGAGAAACCCCAGCCTCAAAAACCCCCAGAGGGCCCAGGAAAGCTGTGAGGCACCCAGAACACGTCTGCTGACTCAGTGCTTCATTAGGGGGACGGGGAGGTGGTGCTGTGGCAGCCCTTTGAGGACTTGGGCAGTGGACTGAAGTGATCAGAGGGAAGAGGATAGACACTGGACTTCTGAGCAGTCATTCAGAAAGGCCACCTTTGATGTGGGATGGCTTTGTGGGACGGTAGGCAGGTCTGACAGGGAGTGGAAAGGAAGATGCAGGAGGAGAAGGTGGAAACCTCAAGGTTGGAGAGTCAGAAACCAGACAGCAAGAGGGAGAAGCCCCATCCTAGGTTGCTGGAGAGGAACTGAACCTGTGTAAATGTGGCTCCAAGCCAATATCCTGAGCACAGGGCCTCCACCAGCAGAGGCAGGGGTGGGCAGGCTGGGGTTTGCCTGAGGGTAAAATGGGGCTGGGGGGCATGGGAGGGCGGGCTAGTACAACATGCTGTTTAAGGAGCTGTAAGAGAGGGTGGGACTCAAAGCTCTTCTAGCTCACAACGCTGGATCTCAAATCTCAGGCTGCACTGGAGCCCCCTGAAGGGCTTGTTAAAACAGATTGCTGGGGTCCACCTGCACTTTCTTGGTAGGTTTGGAGAGGGGCCCCAAAACCCTGAAGGTGATGCTGCTGCTTCTGGTCCAAGGACCATACTTTGAGAACCACTGGCCTACAAGCATCCCAGCTGTCAGCCTGTCCCATCTTTCCAGAGATCTGTCATCATCACTTAACCATAAAGGACATTATTAGCCTGGTTTCTTCAAACGAAGTGTTCACTGGAGTCACTATTGGAAGCATGGCAGATCCACCAACCTGCCAACATTACATTAAAAGTGTGGGTGCAAACTTCACCCTAACATCCAGTACAAAGGATCTGGGGTCCATCATCTGCTTTAATGTATTCACACCTTTCCGTACTTCCATTAATGTGGACAGTAGGGAGTAAACCAGACTTAAACTTTATTACACATGGAACTACAGTTATTACCTGCACTGCAAAAACACTTTAACTCTTTTGACCCTGGTGTGAGACGTTAGCCTTGTGAATGCAAATGTGATTTCCAGGTCACACTGAAATTTCCTGCCATGATAGCCTTAACACAAATTTCATTTGCCGAAGCAAATCTCTTAATTACTTCTGGAGACTGCGTTTAAAATCAAACTGGTAGCTCGGCTGAGGTAAACAGTATGTACTTTTAGGTGCCCTCACCCCATTTGAAACTTCTTCAAAAGGTGACTTCAATTTCCCACCAACTTTGGCCCTGTGGGCTGGGGCAGTAAAAACTCAACTTTCAGTCAACAAATGAAATGCACTATTTCTAAGACACATATGGAGTAAATATGGATGGTAAAGAGGTGCTATTTTTACAGTCACTTTTCTGACCATCCGTTTCACAATGGAATTATTTACAGGTCTCTCAGAAACTGGCTTCTTACTCAGAGGGCGAGAACGGATGGGTCCAGCCACCAGCCTTGATGTGTTCCCTCTCATGTGACTCATTACTGCAAATAAAGGTGTTGCCCCCAACACTCTGAAGCAGCTGAAAACTATCCCATTATGTAGCACCCAATCAAGGACTTTGTATTTTTAAAACCCTTTCCTCGACTCTCGCCACATGGAAGTGTTTTGAGAACTGATGCTGTGGGCGGCATGCAACCAGGCTGGGACTCCCGTGCCCACAGCAGGCCTCACTTTGATGTCAGGGGTAAATGGTTGTTCCAGGGAAGCGTGCTCTCTAATTCCACCACCCTCTTCCTCCCCACCACTGCTAAGCAGGGAGGTTTTCCCAGAGAGCATCTGCAAAGCCCTGTGGCTTCTGCTTTTGGTCCTAGTTTCCAAATTCCTTCCTCCAAAGGAACTTGGGTTTGCCTGCTCTAACTCTGGCCTGATGACGAGGGCTCAGCCAGCAGTATGAGATGATTATTGCTACCAATGAAAACAATAACGGGCATCTGCTAATGCCTGTTCTGTGCCTGGCACTGAGCTAAGCCCTTGAACTTAAAAAGAAAGCCTGAGGTGTTAGTACTATTATTCTGCTATTCTGAAGATGGAAAACTAAAGGAACAAAATCACTACGTTATATTTGGGACAACACATCTGTGAAGTGAAGACTAACACAGGTTTAGAGTAAGTATTCTCAACCATTTAGTTACCTAAATTGACAAAAGTGAAAAATCCTTTGAGTGCACACAACTTAATGAATTTTCATAAAATGAGCAACTCATGTGATCAACACTCTGGTAAAAAAAAGCAAAAAGGTATTTTCAGTACTCTAGAAGTCCCTCTTGCACCCTCAGTCATCAGCCCATTCTGCACAGAAAGGTATTTATTCATGGCTTCTTACACATTAATTTCATCCATTTTTGAACTTAAAAGGACTCAATATAGTATATATTCTCTTCAGCTTAACTGTTTTCTCAATATTGCATTTGCTAGATTATCTACAATATTGTATGTAGCAGCAATTCATTTTCATTGCTATGTAGTAATCATTCTATGGATACACCACAATTTATTCTATTGTTAATGGGAGGGGCTTATTTCCAACTGCAGGCTAACAAGTAATACTGCTAGAAACATTTTTTTTTTTTGTACACACTGACTGATAACACGTACATTTCTCCCGGGCTCATACCTACAAATAGAATTGCTGAATATGTTCATCTTTAAAAGGTATTGTCTGTTGTGCAGAGGGGAGGGAGAGGACGGGGCAGGGCTGTGGGGATGGGAAGGACAGTAGAATGAGACAGACAGTATCACTCTATATACATGTATAATTATATTACTGGTATGACTCTACAGCATGTGTGTATGTGTATACTTATTGTCAAAATGCACTCTACTGTCATGTATAACTAATTAGAACACATGAAAACATTTTTTAAAAAAGATAACTGTCAACAGTTTAGTCTGTGTCATTATGAAGTGGTAAATGCCCTTTGGGGTAAAGTGGACTTATCTGTTTCCTTAAAATTCATGTTGAAGCCCTAATCCCCAGTGTGACTCTATCTGGAGAAACAGGGCCTTTAAGGAAGTAATTAAGGATAAATGCAGTCAAAAGAGTGAGACCCTAGTCAACAGGACTGGTGTCCTTATAAGAGGAGAATCTTCTGGGCACAGTGGCACACATCTGTAATCTCAGTGATTCAGGAGGCTGAGGCAGGAGGATTACAAGTTCTAGGTCAGCTGTGGCAATTTATCAAGACTGCCTCAAAATAAAAAATAAAAAGGGCTGGCGAGGGGCTGGGGTGGTGGCTCAGTGGTAGAGTGCTTGCCTAGCATGCATGAGGCACTGGGTTCGATCCTCAGCACCACATATAAATAAATAAGAAATAAAGGTCCATCAACAACTAAAAAAAAATATTAAAAAAAAAAAAAGGGCTGGTGACATAGCCCTATCACTCTACCGAGTGGCCCTGGGTTCAATCCAGTACTGGGGTGGGGGACAGGGAAGCACCTCTGCATGCTCTCCAGGAAAAGGCCTGTCAAGATGCAGTGAGGAGGTGGCTGACAGTGGCCAGGAAGAGCCCTCACCAGACACCAAGCCTGCTGGTGCCACTGTCTTGGTCTTTGAGGCTACACAACAGTAAGAAAACACATTCCTGATGCTGAAGCCTCCCCATCTGTGATACTCTGTTACGACAGCCCATGCTGACACACCAATGGGGAGAGTGGTAAAGCCGGGCCCCCTTCAGTGAGCCTTTCTGTTTGGGATCCTAGCCTCGCAGCCTGGGTGTCCTGGCCGTTGGGAGCCTACAGTTTGCCATGACTCTGCCAACCTCATGTCATGGTCACAGACTCTTGGTGGGTTTGGAGTATGGATTTTGAGTGGCACGTGTGTATGTGTGTATTTGTTTGTTTATTTATACCGGGGATTGAACTCAGGGGCACTCGACCACTGAGCCACATCCCCAGCCCTATTTTGTGTTTTATGTAGAGACAGGGTCTCACTGAGTTGCTTAGAGCCTCTCGTTGCTGAGGCTGGCTTTGAACTTGTGATTCTCCTGTCTTGGCCTCCATAAGTGCTGAGATTACAGGTGTGCGCCACTGTGCTTGGCTTTTTAGTGGCTTTTAACCTGATCCCTGTAGCAAAATCCTTGAGAGAAAAAGCTCTGTGTGTGTGTGTTGGGGGGGTCTGTGAAAAGTTGCTCCACCACTGCTGAAGTAGCAATCTAATTTGTAGTTTTGAAAACAAGGACCTTACAAAAACCTTTTAAGAAATTGTAGTCAAATGAATTTACTGGTTTTGGCCTCTTTTTCTTTTTATTAAAGTACTTCTTACAGACAAATAGCTATACAAATGTATCTGGCTAGGTTTGAAGTATCTTCCCAACAGAGTTTTTTTCCCTAAGGATATCTCAATTTGGATCCCTTACTTTAGGTCCTGGAAATGTAAGAGAACTTAGAATTTCCAAGGTTAGATAGGCAATTCTCCCCCAAATTATCAGAATGGCCTGGGTGATTTTCAAAAAAATTGCTCATCTGGAAGAAATATGACCATTTAGTAGTATTTGGATTAAAAAAAAATGTTGCTTTTGGTAACTCAAGAATACTTCCATGGACAAAACCAAAGCAAAGCTCCCTAAGTGAGGAAGCCCTGGCCATGCCCTTGTCAGTGGTGTGGCACTGGGGAGTGAGTCGCCAGTTTCTTTGTATAAAGGGAGTGATGACCCTCGTGAGGTGTTTCTAGATCTCCTGCAGCACTGATGAGGTTAGTTCAGCACTGACCACAGGCAGTGGTGCCGCTGTGCTCCGTGACTGGCAGCCATGTCTTGACTTCCTGTGCTCCTTCAGGCAGAGGTCACGTCCTGTTCTATATTGATACAGTGCACATCACTGAAGGACTGAATGACAGAAGTCCTTGTGCCAGTATCCAGGACACTGCTCTTTTCAAATGACCCTCTAGTGTTCATGGATATGATGCACATTGTGGGGCAACTGCATCTTCAATGGAGTTGGGAAGTGCAGTTGCCATGGAATGGGAGACGGTCAAGATCAACCCAGAAGACCCCTTAAACAGCCCACAAAGTGCAGCATGACTGCACATACAATCATGCTGTCATTTTTTGCACCATAAACTTTGAGAACTATAAAGCTAATCTAAGAGAAGGAACAGCCAGCACAGTAAAGATGTGGGAGTATGAACTCCTTCAACTGCCAACCCCCATTCCTAAAGCCAAGGCTGAGGAAAGCCTGCTCACCTGCACAGCATCCTCCATTTTGCTTGGATTGTGGAGCCTTCCTGACTTCTACACCTCCATCACGGAGAAAACAAGGTGAGGCTGAGTTCTCAAGTCAGTGACTAGACTAGCTCCCCCCCAGTATGTCACCCTTCTGAAGGTCCCAATACTCTAAAGGTTTTGAGAAAGTCCTGTGGTAAGTTTGACTTGGTTAAACACAGTTCCTCAACCCCACTTTAACACTGGAACTTGATCCCTGTTGGTCTATGACACCTATCAATATTGTGCGGGCCATTTTCAATGTGACACATTGGGAATGTCAGCCCAGTCCATTACTCAAAGCTTCTCTGACTCTTTATAAATAATTCTTGGCATAAATATTTATCCAGCTTCAGCGCAGAGCAGTAAGAGGAAAACACATAAGGGCAAGGAGGGCTGGCTGCAGAACAGAATGGACAGCTAACCAACATCCTGACAGGAAAGAACAAAACACGCATGGGGTTCTGGTCAGACATTTAATAGACATTATTCATGGTATGACCGAGATTCAAAATGGTAGCAGATGAGTCCATAAGAGAAGTGGCATTTCTGCTTAACAAGGCAGGAATATATTTATTGTATTTCACCAAGATTTTTTTGTGATTTTTCACAAAGGTTGGGTGTGTGATGGCAAGATTTAATTGTTGAGAAAATCTGTTCTCTCACAGAACCAAGTAAGAAATCCAGTGCTTTACGGACGCCAGCTCAGCTCCCACAGCCCCCCTGCCTCCACACCTGCTCACAGTCGGACACCTCAACTGAGCCTCATTCATTAACCAGAAGATATGGTGGAGAATTTAAACCCAAACTTTCTTTTTAAGGAGTCAAGTCTTTCTAATGAGCAGATTTCAAGGTACAGATCATAAATAAAAGTTTATTTATCCTTTAGGTCACGTCCGCTTGTGGATCCAAGGGCACTGCAGCATTTCTCCCATGGCTCGAGGCTCACTGATCAAAGCTGTCTAGTCAGTCTTCTAGAACAAAAAAACCTTCTCCATCAGTTTGTTTTTGAGAGAATATAATCCCAGAAGTCATTCACAGGAGCAGTCCCTCTGCTTTTCACGGCATCAGACTTACCAACTGTGGTTTTCACATACCCATCTTTCCCATCCTATTCATTGTACTTGGACAGTTTTAACCTGGGGATGATGTTCATAGACTGCAGTTCCTGGAAGAGCAGCTTGCAGGCATATGGAATGCGGAGGGAAGACACGTGGCATGATGACTTGCAGTAATGGCACCTGAAACCCAAGTCAGCATGTGTCAGAGGGACAGCGACTCAGAAATGAAGGCCTGCACACAGGAAGTGAGAATATGCTCTACCAAATTCTACTGTTGTATTAGTCAATTTTTTATTCCTCAGTGTTCAGTCACATCATCAAATGTGCACATATGTGCCCAGAAAATAAAAGGAAACATTCAAGGAAGCAAACTAAAAAATAAAATAGGGCTGGGGTTGTGGCGCAGTGGTAGTGTGCTCGCCTAGCATGCGTGAGGCACTGGGTTCGATCCTCAGCACCACGTACAAATAAAATAAAGATATTCTGTCTGCCTACAACTAAAAAATAAATATTAAAAAAAAATAAAATAAACTTAACTCCTTCCAGTTTTAAAAGCATGCAACTTGAATCAGTTATTACCACATTTCTAGATCTCTCTGAAATGTGAAACATCTGTCCATATACTATTTTGAAAGAATCCCAGAAACCTGAACCACTTGAAATTCATTCGGATTTAGATTTTTTCATTGTTGAGTTTTCAACTGATGCAGTCAACCCTCATGAATGTGGTAACAATCTACTATTATGCTAGTATGTTATTCTATGTAAGGTGCTTGATAATTATAATTCGGTTCCTGTCATTGGGATACTCTAAGTCTGGTGGAAAGACCAGACTTTTGAAAAGACATCCAGTCAAATGCTAATTCTTCCAGGCACCTTCACATCTGGCCATTTCTATTACTAGCGGAAGCTACTGTACTATACACAGTGTACTGCCCTTTGTGCAGAACTAGGAAGCGTATGTGTGCGCGGGTGCATGTATTCCACCCACTGCTACAACAGCCCATGTTCCCAACCAGAATGCTGGGTCTTCCAAGTAGAATTTTCTTTTCTCTTCTTTCAGGAAGGGCCAGGGAATTAAATTTAGGTCTTAACGACTACAACTACAGAAGGCTCTCTGAGGAAAAAATGAACTATTTTTTCAGGTTTCAGGCCAAAATAGGACCTCACAAGAATGTTCACGACTACACTATTTACAAAGCAGGACACTCCTCAAATGCCCACTAGCAATAGTTCTGTGATTATAGCATATTTATACAGAACAACACAGTGCAGCCATTAAATGTGACAGTGTAGATGCATACTAATTGAAATGTAAGGTGTCCAGGACACACTGTGGTGTGAAAAAAAGAAGCTTGCTAAATAACATGATCCCAAGCAGGGCCTCAGATGTGTTTCTGAGCCCTCAAGAGTATATATAAAGCTTTTTTAAAACATATTTTAGTTGTAGATGGACACAATATCTTTATTTTATTTATTTTTATGTGGTGCTGAGGATTGAACCCAGTGCCTCATGCATGCGTGGCAAGCGTTCTACCACTAAGCCACAATCCCAGCCCATATATAAAGTTTTAAACCTTCTAAAAAGGTTTAAAATTTTATTTGCATTTTCTGCTATTATTAGAATCCTGAAAGGGTTTATGATTTCAAAAAATTAAGTAAAAATTAAAGAACAACAGGCAATCAGAGATGTCTCAAAGAATGGTCACTAAAATGCTAAGTGGTCACTGGGTAGTGGGATTAATGTGATTGTCACTTTTTTTCCTATTTTTTGTAACTTGAATATTTTACAATAAGTTTTATAAGCAGCAAAATAAAATTGTTATTATTCTGGAAAAGAAAAACAAGTACTGAGGCTGAGAATTTGAACATGGTGGTGAGTAACTATGTACAGACAGAACCTGGAGACAGTGGGAGAAGGATGAACCACTGTGGACCCTGACATCAAGATGAGGGGACGGTTGGGTGCCTGCACACCGTGCTGCCTGATCCACTGACAGTGATAATATGAACTTTTCTTAAAAGATCAACTAAAGGAGTTACAGTGTGGTGCAGGGCAATCAAGATGGCAGGCTAGAAGAAGGCTGCATTCCTAGGTGCTCCATGGCTGGGGATTCATGCAGCAGGGAGGTGGGCTGCTTCTCTGGGAGGTGGGTGAAAGAAGGATTTTACTAAAACTCAATATTGGATAGTCAGAGTATCCTAGAGACTCAGAAAATTTGATACATTAAACAAAGAAGAAAGATTACATTGGAGCCAAGTTGGTTCTAGCCACAGCTGATTCAGCACAGACAGTAACAATGGACAAATTTAATACAGAAAAACCTAATATCAGAAAAGCAGGCTTGCCCTTAGCTGATCCAGAAGCTACACTGTGCACTGGTGCTTGAAAAGTGCCCTGTGTTTTCCAACTGAACACTGAAAGCTGAGGTGAGAGCCATCTTGAGGTGGCCTTGCTGCAGCTGTTGCTATAGGAACCAGAAGATCTGAGCTAACACAGCTTTATTGTCCTGGCCAGTGCCTTCTGCATAGCCTAGGATGTACCTACCAGAATGAGAGAAAAACAGGCACAGAGAATATTTTACTCTGGGGGATTCAAATAAGAAAAGCAAGGGAGATCCCAACTTTGAGTCTGGTGGCTCATGTGACCAGCTGAAGCTGGCTGGGAATCTGAACAGGTAGGTGGAAACACACTCAGACTAAGCCTGGGAAACCTGGAAAGGCTGTGCTCATGGGCAACAGAGGGGGTGAAGGGTGAAGGATTGGCTCCTTCACCCCACAAGTAGAATCCTTGGGAGTTTCTTGAGATCTAGACTCCTAGCAGCGATTGGCAACTGCCAGGCCTAAGGGTGTATTGATCTAATCTCTCCAGAGCAGACACCAGCTAGCAAAGGCCCTGAGGCCTGATTAGACCTAAGACCCAGGCACTGGAGTTTCACTCATAAAACTCTGCAGTGGCCTCACCCTGGGACTGCATCAATCTGTGCAGACAAAACTCCAACTGACATTACTTCCCACCCCACCCTGCCTCATACTGGGGAGAAGAGAAACTGAGAATTATCTGAACCAGCTTCAGCCTTAGGCCACTACAACTGGCAGATTGGTAAGCAACACAAAAAGAGGAAGGGGTTAACAACTCCAGCCCTTGCTCTTGCTTTCAGTACACAGCCCAAGAAGAAAGGGAAAGACAGTCGGGCACAGATAGTGTCCAACTATTCCCACTGACTCTTCTGAGCACCTCAGTGGAAACGATTCCGTAATTTTTCATTAAGATTCTTTTTGTTGTTGTTTTTCCTGTGCTGATTGGTTCATGGGCATATACACTTATACATGTTTCTCTTTTCCTCATTTTTAGCATTTTTAAGATGTAGTTATTTTTCTTTGCCTCGTCCTTTGAGGGTTAAATTTTTGATTGGTATATTTCGGTTTTATTTGTATTGTTTTTCATTTATCTGTTTCTCATTTATCTGTTTCTCTTTCTCTCTTTTCTTCTGCTAACAGCCAAATTCTATTATTCTCTCATTTTACTTTGTTATTTTTCTATTTTCTCCTCCTTCTTTATAATAAATTATAATATATAATACATAATAATTTAATCATGCTACATCTCTTCGGCATCTCTCTGATCACTTTTCGAAATTACGAACTCTTTTCTACTTTCCTATCACATTTTCTTTTCTCTTAATTAACTGTATTCTTACCACCTTGTAGCACTAATTGGTTTATATAACTCCTGCCCCAACATTAATGCTGTTGCAATTATTACTGCTGTGTATATATAGTTGACACCTGTTCTTTGCTTTAATGCCAGACAATAGTTCATGGTTACTTACTTTTGCTGTTGGCAATTGCCAATGCTACCATTTGAGTTTTGTGGCAATTAACATTATAGATGTCATAGCAAGAACCAAGTACTTGGTTTAATGCTGTATGTTGTTTTCATTGGTTGTTGTTATTATTTGTTTCCCTCTATTCTGTGAGGTACTGGGAACCTATAGGGACGTGACAAGTTCACAAGAAACTCTGAACTAGACACAACCACAAGACCACACACCATGCTCCACACAAATGAATGACACTCAATCTTCAGCTATGCTTTAATAATAAAAAAAAAAAGAGAAGAGAAAAACCCCCAGACTAATGACCAGGCCTCAAGTAGAAACAGCTAGGGGTGGACCCTCAGGTTCCACCTATGGACATCCACTGCTATAGCACAAAAAGAAAGCACACAAAGGCTGTGGACACCACACCTATAAGGCAGTCTCAATCCAGATCACTCAAGGACACTTTGGCAAGTGAAGCTGTGCCCTAAAAAAGTCCACACATAAGAGTGGAAGAGAAATCCCTCCCAACAGATGCATAAAACCCAACACATGAATAGAAATATGAAAAAGCAAGCTAACGTGACACTTCCTAAAGTTCATAATTCACCAGCAAATGCCCCTCAAATACAGAAATGGATGAAATTCAAATAAGGAATTCAAAATGATCATTAAAAATGATCAATGAATTCCAAGAGAACACAGAAAAACAACTGAATAAATTAGAAAGCCAGTATAGAATATGAATGAGAAATTCAGTAAGGAGATAGAAATATTGAAGAGAACCAAACAGAAATCTTGGAAATGAAAGACACAATAAGTCAAATAAAATGTTCAGCTGGAAGTCCCTTTAATAGAGTAGACCACACTGAAGGCAGAATCTCAGAGGTGGTAGACAAGGTAAGCTTTCTTAGAACATTCAGACAGTGTTAAAGAAAATAAGTAACCATGATCAGAATATACAAGGACTCTGGGACAATATGAAGAGACCAAATTTAAGAGTCATTAGAATTAGAGGGCTGTGAGATATGGGTTAATGGAATGGATAACCTCTTCAGGAAAATAGCAACAGAAATCTTTACAAACCTTCAAAATGAGATGGCTATCCAGATACAGGAGGCATTTAGAGCCCCAAATACACAAGATCAAAAAAAGAACCTCTCCACGACACATTATAATTAAAATGCCTAAACATACAAAACAAGAACAGAATTTTAAAAGCTGCAAGAGAAAAACATCAGGTCACATTTAGAGACAAGCCAATGAGAATCACTTCTGATTTCTCAGCACAGACTATACAAGCTAGGATGGCTTGGAATGATGTGTTCCAAGTCCCAAAAGACAACAACTGTCAACCAAGACTGCTATATCAAGCAAAGCAATCATTTAAAATTTAAGATGAAATAAATACCATACAAAATAAGTAGAAAATAAAAGAACTCATGATTATTAAACTGGCATTACTTACTTAAAGAAATATTGTGGCAGAACTTACTTAAAGAAATACTGCACACAGAAGAAATTACAAAAACAAACCTTGGGGCTCATAAAAGAAGAAATCTTATTTGAAGGGTAGCTAAGCAAATGAGAAACATGATCAAAGTAAACACCACAAATAAATCAAATGGCAGGAATTAATAAACATCTCTATAATAACAATAGAATGTAAATGGTCTCAACTTTCCAATTAAAAGAGATAAGGTAGCAGAATGGATTAAAAACAAGACCCAACTATGTGATCTGCAAGAGATGCACCTTAGGGGCAAAGAGCCACAGGCTGAAAGTGAAAGAATGAAAACTGATATACCATGTGGATAGAGACTGCAAATAAGCAGGAGTAGCTATCTCATATCTGACAAGGCAGATTTCACACCAAAATTAATCAGAAGATACAAGGAAGGACACTTCACATTGGTAAAGGGAATAATCCAACAAGAAGATAAAATAATAATAAATATTTATGCCCAAAATGTAGGTGCAACTAATTATATAAGAGACGCTACTCAAATTGAAGGACCAGATAGACTCCAATACAGTAATACTGGGTGATTTCAACAAACCTCTCTCACCATTAGACAGGTCACCCAGACATAAACTCACTGACTCTTTGGACCTGAAAAGTATTATATATCAAATGGACCTAACAGACATCTATAAAATATTTCATCCAACAACAAGTAAATACACTTTTTCTCAGTGGCTCACGGAACCTTCTCCAAAACAGATCATATTTTATGCCACAAAACAATGCTTAGCAAATACAAAAAAATTGATATCATTCCTTGCATCTTATCAGATCATAATGGAATGATATTAAAAAGCAACACAACTAAGCCCTGCAGAAACTATGTAAACACACAGAAAATGAACACTACTCTTCTGAATGATGAATGGGTCATAGAAGAAACAGAAGGAGAAGTTAAAAAATTCTTAAGACTCAAATAAGAATAGTGATATAACATATCACTAGAACTAGAAAAAAATAAAATCCTAAAATTCATTTGGAAGAATAAAAGACCCAGAATAGCCAAAGCAATTTTAAGCCGAAAAAAGCAATGCTGGAAGCATCATAATATCTGACTTCAAATTATACTACAGAGTGACAGTAACAAAAACTGCATAGTACTGACATAAAAACAGACACATAGACTAACAGTACAGAATAGAAGACACAGAGACAAATCCACATATCTATAGTCAACTGATCCTTGACAAAGGTGACAAAAACATACATTGGAGAAAATACAGCCCTTTTAACAAATGGTGCTGGGAAAACTAGTCATAGATATGTGTATCTCAACCTGCACAAAAACCAACTCAAAACGGATCAAACATTTCATAATTAGGCCAGTAACTACACAACTGCTAGAAGAAAACATAGGGTCAATACTCCAGCTTTTAGGCATAGGCAATGACTTTCTCAATAGGATCCCTAAAGCTCAGGAAATAATGCCAAAAGTTAATAAATGCAATAGCATCAAATTAAAAAGCTTCTGCACAGCAAAGGAAACAATTAGGAATGAGAAGAGAGAACCCACGGAACGGGAGGAAATGTTTGCTAGGTACAGATAGAGATATTAATATCTAGAATATATAAAAGCTCAAAAAACTTTACACCAAAAAATCAATAATCCAATTAATAAATGGGCAAGTGAACTAAACAGTCACTTCTCAAAAAAGAACTACAAATGGCCAAAAAATACATGAAAAAATGTTCAACATAATTAGCAATTAGGGAAATGCAAATCAAAATTACACTGAGATTTCATCTCACACCAGTCAGAATGGAAGTCATTGAGAATACAAATAACAAATGTGGAGAGGAGATGAAGAAAAAGAAAAACACTTTTACACTGTTTGTGGGACTACAAATTAGTACAGCCACTTTGGCAATGAGTATGAAGGCTTCTCCATGAAACCATGGAACCACTATATAACTCAGCTGTACTACTTCTCAGTATTTACCCTGAAGAATTAAAAGTCATCTTACTACAGTGATACATGCATACTCATGTTTATAGGAGCACAATTCACAATAGCCAAACTATGGAACTAGCTTAGGTGTCCATTAATGAATGAACGGATAAAGAAAATATGTATATATACACAATGGAGTTTTATTCAGCCATAAAGAAAATGAAATTATGGCTTTTGTAGGAAAATGGATGGAACTAAATAAATGCCATCATGTTAAGCAAAATAAGTCAAACTCAGAAGGTTAAGTGTCATATTTTCCTGTCATATGTGGAAGCTAGACAGGAAAAAGGAAAAGAAATGTGGGAGTAGATCTCCAAAAAACCAAAGGGAGATCAGTAAAGGAAAGGGACCAAGGGGTGGAAGCTAAGGAGGGAGCGGGGAAGTGCTGGGGAGGGATAATGGTCAAATTATATTGTTATCCTATACACTTGTATAGATATGTAACAATAAATCCCAACAAGATGTATAACTATAATGCACCAATAAAAAATGTGGGGAAAAAAAGATTACCTGAAGACATCTTTAATGCATCAGAATTTAAGTATTATATCTTCAATGTGCCTGGATGGGTTTAATTTATTCAGGAATTATATTCATGATTTAATTAAACTGGGAAAGTGGACTGGACTGGGGTAACTTCTTGTTGATTTTCCTGTCTGGTATATTACACTATGACTCCAATCTAAGCTAATCTTTTAAAAATATCTGTATGTGGGGCTGGGGTTATGGCGCAGTGGTAGCGTGCTCGCCTAGCACGTGTGAGGCACTGGGTTTGATCCTCAGCACCACATAAAAACAAAGGTATTCTGTCTACCTACAACTAAAAAGTAAATATTTTTAAAAAATCTGTATGTGCTGAATACACATACAGAATAGCCCATTACTAGCCCACATACTATGGATAGCTCATTATTCTTCTCTATCTTTAAATATTTTTCCATCATTTAAAATGTCCCAATGCTGTGTGTGTATACATATATACGCGCGCGCGCGCGCGTGTGTGTGTGTATAATTACCTTTCCCTGAAGGTGGAAACTTGACCAGAACAACATTACAATAAACTGATTTTTCAGGACAAAGATAGCAAAAGGAAGTGGCTGTGGCTTCACTGAGAAATGACTGTCCAGTGAAATATCCTCTATGAGCTAATTATCTTAATAGGGACCCTCTTTTGTGACTTCTGCCCTTTGCATCTTCTGAGGAACAACAGCCTTGCTGTAAACCTCCCCATAGCAATGCCTTACTAATGTGCAAATCATCCACAAAGGCTCGTCCTAAGGTTCTGAACTGCTCTAATTACCCAGCCTCCATTGTGTTACTCATTAAAAGGGCGACTTTCTCCAACCATCGCCACACTCCTTCCCACACAACTCGGCAAACATGGTCAGGTAACGATGGGAAAAATGACAGCATCATTATGCTGCTCCACCAGAAAGCAGCACATGAGGAGGCAGCTAGACTACCAAATGCATCAGGAGTCTTTCTGTGGCAACAAGGGCATAGGCCACTCGAAATCAAACATACAGTACAGCAAGGTCTGCTTAATTACAGCAAAGACCCTCGAACTGCATAACCTGATCTAGTCCTCTTTCAAAGGACTTCACATACCATAGACACTAACATACAAACTTCACAATCATGCACTGTGTGTATGATCTATATGTGAGATAGACAAGAAAGAAAACAGTGCAGAAATCACCACTGTGCACAGGTTTTCCCATTTGCCTGGGTGTAGAGCTAAGCGTCCAGGGAGGAAAGGGGAAGCTTTTGAAGCATGTCAGTGAACCTGGTTTACTGCTTTTTCCCCACTGGGCGGGGGTGGTGGAGCAGAATGCAAAGAAGAAAAGAAAAACTCTTCCTGAAGTTTCATGACCACTGTTTTTAATGGAATGACTCTTCTGCCTGTCCTTTCAAAGTAAATTACTTAAAAATCCTTGTGCCAAATTTAAGCATACAGGAACTCGGTTCCCGGCATCTTCCTATTATGCTATTTCTTTTCTTTCTTTCTTTTTTAGTTACACAGCCAGACTATGAAAAGCAAGCTCAATATGCATTTCAAAAGACGAATAGACATCTCAGGACTGAAACAAACCCCCATCTCATTGATATAAGAAAGAGCCAGGCTTATTCTGGGAAGAATGTTGCCCTATCTCTGTAACCTTATGAAAAGAATGAACTGCAAGTGGCCACCTCTCCCATTAGTTCCTAAAATCAAACAATTTCTTCATGGACAGGACTCATCAACTCTTCTATACCAGTCATAAAATAATTTGCTAAAAGGTTTTACTTTTAACTAACAAGGTATACAGTGTGTCATAAGAAGCCCCCTTGTTCTGATTCTTCATCAGCTTTATTCAACCAAGACACTGGCAGCTGAGGATGGTAAGAGGTTGGAACTGTTGGGAAGGAGGCTCTGGAAAGGACTCAGTGAGGAAAAGGTGGCCCATGTACTCCTAAAGCCCAGCAATGAATACTAACCTGGGCCTCACACTGTTCTGGGGGTGGCCCCTTCTAGGAAAAGCAGCTCTGGAGAGGGAAGCTGAGGACTACTGAGGGTGTGGTGGTCACCTCCTATGCCTCCAGCAGTGCCTATGCTCTGAGAATCTTGTCTCAACAGAAGAGCAAGGGGAGACAGGGCACCACAGGCTCCGTTGCCTACAGGGGATTTTAGGGAGTGGGATCATGACTAACTTTAAATAAAGCTTTATGTTCTTTGGTGGCAGAGAACCACTACAAATAGAAGGGTGCTGCTACTACACGAACAAACTGGGGAGAGTGTCATTCTCTAAGCTGGCCTTTGTGTACCAAAAATAATTTCTACATACAAGTTATGAACTTTACAAACTGCATAATTTACTCATTGGCAGTCTGACAAATGCAGATTATCATTTAGCAATTTTTTATGAAGCATCCACCAGCTCCCAGGCTGGCGAAGTGGAAATCAACAAGACCACACAATCAGAATAAACTGAAGCTCAGCTCTTTTTAAGCAGCCCTTCTCATCTGCCTTGCTCCTGTGATTCCTGGAACCCCGAGCAGTGTTTGTTAAGTAGCAGATATTCTACAAGTTTGCTGAATGACTGATTGAGACAGACATGCTTTCTGTCCTCATGGAGCGTACAGTTCAAATGTGAAGCGGCTTGCCATGGTCTTGGTCCTGGCTCTGCCACCATCTGCTTTAAGACGTGAGTATTTGATTCATTGTGTCTGAAGATGCAAAGAAGGGCTTTTGACACAGTTTTTCCTATGAAGTTTCTTTAACAGATTGTAAATTCTAACATCTAACAATGCATCTTCTTGGAGTTTTACAGGTGAATAGTGCTATAAAATATACTTGAGATAATATTAAAAAGAAGATAAAATTTCTACTCCTTGGGGATTGTATAGAAAGCCGATCATTATGCAGACAGACAACACTTGTACATACAGAATACCCAATCACAGGAAGGCATGGATAGGGGAGGACACACGAGTGATTACAGGCCAAGACTGAAGATCATTGATCCAGGGACAATTCTTGAGCTGTGATTTTAGAGAAAAGGGGCATGATATAAGAAACTTATGTCCACTTACCAGCCAGAGTACCCCAGAAGTCCACACTGCCCACAGACATCAACCTCAAAGGCATCACTTGAAATCATGAGTCTCTCTAGCAGAAGCATACTGGCTCCATAGCCAATTAAACAGTCACGTTCCATTTCTCCAAGACGCAAGCCACCATCACGAGATCGCCCTTCAGTGGGCTGCCTTTGAAACAAGTTATTGGACAAATATATTATTATCATATTAAACAAACAAGGAGGCAGCCCCCCATAGAGACTAAGAACACGGTGCTTTGGAGCAGGGTTCACCTGGATCCAGTCACATATCATACAGGAACCTTGAGCACGCTGCTTAGCCTCACCTTTTTAAGGAAGTGCTTAAGAATACTGTTATGGCTTGGATCTGGACTGTGCCCTGAAAAGCTCACGCGACAATGCAGCAGTGTTCAGAGGTAATAAGACTGAATTATGAGAGCTGTAACCTCATCAGTGGATTAATCCATTTGATGGATTCATAACTGGTTTGGGTGGTAACTGTGGGCAGGTGGGGTGTGGCTAGAGGAAGCAAGTCACTGAAGAGCATGTCCTTGGGGATTATGTCTTGTCCCTGAGTCCTTGTGCACACACGCTCTCGCTCTCTCTCTCTCTCTCTCTCTCTCTCTCTCTGCTTCCTGCTGCCATGAACTGAGCAGTTTTCCTCTACCACACCCTCTGTATGATGTTCTGCCTCACCTCAGGCTCAGAGCAATGGAGTTTGCTGCCCATGGACTGAACCTCAGCAACCATGAGCCAAAATAAACCTCTCCTCCTCTAACTTGTTCTTGTCAGGTATTTTGGTTACAGTGAGGAAAAGCTAACTAACACAAATACCTAACCAAAGAACCTCAAATGAGAACAATAGTAACTGGTGGTGGTTATTATTAAATAAAAATAACATAATTACATATGATATTTATTACATGACATAATACTCTATTGACATACAACCACATGAAACACCACTGCTAGCATTACTACCACAATCACTGTCATGATTATTAGGACAGTGCAATCTTCAAATCAGGGAGCAATGTTTTTAAGTATTTTCCAGAGATGTCTTGGTACTCTATTATTTAAAATCGGAAAAACTAAGCAGAATAAACTCTGGGAGAAGAATGGTTTCCAGTAGTTACTGCCATGCTTGAGAGCTGGTTAGTCTCTTGAGTGGACTGTGTGGTTTATGTATGTGCTGAGTTTAAGGGTAAAAGGTTAAGAATCCAAGATCCAGAGGTGTAGGTGAAATTAGAGAGTTTGAACAATTTAGGCAACTCGACCTTGGAAATGATCATACAGATTATTTGGGGGATGGTAGAGAAGTGAGCTCTGGGATGAGCTTATTTTACGACACTTCTGGGGGTGCTCTGCGAGGGAACCATGAACTCAAGGTTGTGCCTGCTTTATTCCACAGCATTTTGTCACCTTTGCCGTTGTCACTCGTCTCCAAAAGTATGAAGAAGGTGAACACAGTACATACCAACACACGCTGAAATTCTTTTAATAAGAATTTTTTTTGAACCCTTGTTTTATTTATGTATTTTGTATGTGGTGCTAAGGATCGAACCCAGTGCCTCACACATGAGGGGCAAGTGCTCTACCACTGAGCCACAATCCCAGCCCCCACATGCTGAAATTTTTTAAATTGTCCTTGTTCTTGTGGTTGGAAGTGATAATAGGAAATTTGTCATGTTGAAGATCATTTGATGAAAAAAAAATCTATACATAAAAATCCTACACTACGGTACAAATGTCAGAACTGACACATCTACACATTTTATCTGCTAAGAGAACCACTGCTGGGAGGTGCCCCTTCACCTGAGGCCATCGGCAGGGGAAAGGTGGCTCCCATCTGTGGGCAGAACCCTATCACTGCAGTTCAACCCTCTGAGATAAGTGACTACAGAACCTGCCCTCTCGAGTCTTCATATGGAAGACATGAAAGTAATACCAAAGCAGTGACTTCTTACACAACAGAGCAAAACAGAGAAATAACTGCTTTGACAGTTGTTATTTTGAACGTTTTCACAGATGTTGTAACTAATATGGAAGTCTAGGAAGGGACAGAATTTAAGAGAGAAACACACTGAATCCACAGAGTCCCATCACCGAGGTGATTACTGCCTTGACAATGTCAACCTCTTTTTTCTCTTCTGCAATTTTAAGCACATGTATGCTATTATTTCAACAGACGTGCATTTGTTCAGTTTTATGGCCAAGGGATTAAATCATCTACGCTCCTTTCTTGGTTGGGAAAAAACAACAAAAATAAAAAACCAAAACACTAGCTGCACCATTTTTTCTCTTTCTGCACATACCATCCAAATAATGCTCAGCACCAGTGGAAGAGGGAACCAGGTTTTTGCTGTATACAGATTGATGCTGTATACATTCTATATTTACCAGCACTCTGTGACACAGGTATAATCACCTTGATTTTATATGTAAGAAAAATGAAAGCTGAGATGCTGTCTAAGCTGATAACAGTGGTAAGAAGTGGAGATGAGACCACATCATATCCACCATCTGGTTCCTCCCCTGAGCTGGGAACTCTGTGTTGTGGGGCTGCCTTATGCACTGTAGGACATTTAGCAGCATCCCTGGTCTCTACACACTAGATGCCAGTACCTCCCTCTCTACTCCCAAATTGTGATAGCCAAAAACATCTCTAGATATTGTCAAATAATCCCAGGGTGGCGGGGGGCCTGGGAGGCAGGCAAAATAGCCCAAGTGAGAACCATTGCTTTAGACAAAACTTCTTCAGGTGAAAAAACTGACCTTAGAAGATGCAATACTTAGCTTAGCAAAGTTATTCCTTGCATTTGCAGGGGACTGGTTCTAGAATCCCTGTGGATAACAAGATAAGCAAATCCCTTTTATAAAATGGCATGTTTGCATACAACCTGTACACATCTTCCACATACAGTCATGCAGAGCTATGGGGCTATGGGTCTGGGACTATGGTCTGGGAAATGCAATGTCAGGGGATTCCATTGTGGTGCAAACATCATAGAGTACATTTATCCAGACCTATGATATAGTCTACATACTACATATCTGGGCTTAGGGGGTTTGTGCGCATGCGTACACATAGTATAGCTCCCTACTACTCTCAGGGCCATGAAGAATAAAACATAAGACTAAAAATAGCACAAGAGAAATGATGCAGTCCATAGAATCAATAAACACAAGAAGTCCACAGCTGCTACTAGTGTAACATGGTGTATGTGCTTTATAATATATTTTTTTTTATAAGTAGAAGGAGTATACTCTAAAGTAATGGTAAGAGCAAAGTGCATATGTAAATCAGTTACACAGGTGTCCATTATTACTATCAAGTATTGTGTACTCTATATAACTGTTACGTTCAATGCTTTCACAGGACTGGCAGTACAGGCTTGTTTACATCAGCATCACCACAAACATGTATGTGCTGAGCTACAATGTTACCATAGAAACAATGCCACTGGGCAATAGGAATTTTTCATATCAATTATAATCTTATGGGACCACCACTGTACATGTGGTCCATCAATGACTGAAATGTTGTTATGCAGCACATTTTAAAGCATCTCCAAGTTACTTATAATACTTAGTAGAATGCAAAAAAGATATGTAAATAGGTGTTATACTATACTGTTTAGAGAATAATGACAAGAAAAAGTCTGTACATGTTTAGTACAGATGAAATTTTTCCTTTTTTTTGCAGTGTAGGGACTAAACCCAGGGCTTTACATATGATAGGTGTTATAGTCTAGATCTGGAGTGTCCCCTGAAAAGTTCATATTTTGAAAGCATGATCCCCAATGCAGCAAGGTTCAGAGGCAGGGATTTTAGGCAATAATGAGAACTGTAACCTCATCAGTGGATTAATCCATTTGATGAATTAATAATCTGAATGGAGTACTGGTACATCTTTCTAAATGTAGACAGATGGGGTATGGCTGGAGGTAGCAGGTCACAGGGATATGGCCTTGGGGACTATATTTTGTCCCTGGCTCATGGCTGCCCAGACACACTCTCTGACATACCCTCTGCCATAATGTTCTGCCTCACCACAGGCCCAGAGCAAAGGAACTGGCTGACTATGAACTGAATTTCTGAAACTGTGAGCCCTAAATAAACTTTGCCTCCTCAGTGTAGTTCTTATCAGGTATTTCTGGCTCAGTGATGAAAAGCTGCCTAACGCAGCACACTAGGCAAGTTCCCTATCACACAGCTGTATCCCCAGATCCTCCCTCAATATTTTTGATCTGTGGTTGATTGAATCTGTGAATTTAGACCTGTGAATACAGAAAGCCAACTGGGGTTATAATTCTTTTTCCCAATAAATTTACCCATTCACCCAAACACAGACATTGCCCTTGATACTAAGGGTGCCTTGATGAATGGGGCATGCATAGATCATAATCTCCTGGAGCTAATTCAAATAAGCATGCAAAAAGTACCTTATGCTCTAACAACGTAAGTTTTTTTTTTTTTAAAGTACAGTTGTGATTTGGGCTACCAACTAATATATGTATGTTTTCTGTGTTCACATGGGTGCACACAGATACACTGATATGTGTGGGTATGTATATTCATACCTTCTAATATATGAACCTTTCTGAAAAGGTACCACTTTGAATGTGGTCTACAGTAAATGGCTATGTTAGGAGGCCATGGCTAGACTTCAGTGGCTTTGCTTTTGAGCCTGTGAAATGATTTTTAATTAGCTGCTTTTTCATGTTGGTAGTATGTATGATTTTTATTAAAACCCATACCCTGCATTTTGACATTTCAAGAAAAGAGAAATTTCAAAGTCTGGTTTTTGCTTTATCGAGAAAATGTAAGACAGTTTTTTCTGACTTGCGCAGTAAGTTCCTTTTGTAAATGCTTCTCTCTTACCTGGTAAGGACGGCTCGTGGTCCCCGGGCCCGGGCATGCATTTTATCCAGCACCATGTGTTTCAGTTTCTGATAGTACACGGGACCAAAATAGATGTAGGCTTCTAAGGGCTCACTAAAAGAAAAGTCAGAGTTTGGGGTTAAGAAACCAGGTTTGGGCTGGGCACAGTGGTTCACACCTATAATCCCAGAGGCTCAGGTGGCTAAAGCAGGAGGATCACAGTTCAAAGCCAGCACTTAGCAACTAAATGAGGTCCCTTTAGCAAGACCCTGTCTCAAAAAATAAAATATAAAAAGGGCTGGGGATGTGGCTCAGAGGTTAAGTGCCCCTGGGACCAAAAAACAAAACAAAAACTAAGAAACTAGATTTGTGCTAACAAGAGTCAACCACCTCTAGGATTCATCACTGCAGGCCTTTACTTGTTATGATGAGGTTTATGACTTTTTGAGTAAGGATACTATTCAGTTGTAGTGAATGAAAAGGTTACATTTGAAAAATAAAAGTATAGTTATATTAAAAGGTGAATGGTTCAGAAAGAAATAACAATGTAAACAGATCATGAAATGTGTGCAGGACGTTCCCCCCATGGCCCTTTCTTGCCTGGACTACCAAAACCCTCTCATGGTTCTCCCTGCTTCCACTTTTATCCCGCAACAATCTATTCTTCACAAAATAAACAGAGATGAGTCCCTCTAAAACGTAAATCACAAAAAGGTATTTTGCTCTAAACTTCCCATTATCATTTCTCATCACACTGAGAATCAATATTGCCAAGATTCTGTATAATAGCCAGAAGAACAAACATAATCCAGTACCTGCCTGCCTCAAACTCACTTTCTATTCTCTCATAGCTCATTCTGCTCCAGCAACGCTGACCTCTTTATTCCTCAACTGCAACACACTGTCCATGCCTCAGGGCTTTTGCACGTACTGTTTTCTTTGCCTGAAACATTCTCCCATCAGGTATTCACATGACTCTGTCAACACTGCACCTCCTCAGAGAGCCTATCCTTGGTCACCTTTCCTGAAGGAGAGGTGATCCTTCAGCCCCAGCACTGCCACCTGCTCAGCTGTCTCTACCTTCAGTGCACTTTCACCTTTTGTTACTGTAGTATTTTTAATCATTTCTCTGGTTATTGCCTGTCATCCCAAGAAATAAACTGCAAGGATGAGCTGTCTCCTTTGTCACTGTGGCTCCAGCACCTCTGACGGTCTAGTACAGGTGCTCAATAAATGTTACATAACTTATTCAATGAATCTTTAGGAAAACTGCTATAAGAGTTGAAAAAGAAGGGTGAACACACACATGTTCTGACAGAAAAAACTTTTGTTTTTAACCTAGAACAAGAACAACTAGGGCACTGATGCCTTTGAAACACTTTTGACACCCTTCTTCAAAGGAAAGAAAGCACCTACTGTATGCCACAACTACGCAGGGGGCACTGTCACACCTATTCTGAAAATGAAGCAACAAGGCCAGAGGATCTAAGAGGAGGGGACAGAGCTGGTGAGTGGTGTAGTCTGAGCTCAAATTCAGGGATCCCCTGCCACATCAGCCTACCTCCAAACATGGACATACGAGCCACAGTGGGATGTAAACTGAGAAGAGCAAAGCAAGCCCCAAGACTCAGCAGTGAGGCAACTGCACATGTTTGGTGCTGCCTGTGTTGTGTACTACCAACACCTTGGTACCACTAAGCAGAGGCTTGAGGAGCCATCGAGTCACTCAGCTGGCTTAAGCCCCAACAGACTCTGGGGGGGTCACACAATATAGTGGAAGGTACAATGGTAAGGGAATCCAGAGACCGTTTCTGTCCCAGTTCTGTCATACAGAAACAGCATGACCTCTCTGTTTTCTTGGTTATATAACAAGGTCAGCCCAAGATTATCGCCAGTTCTAATGACTGATTCTAGTCCTCAGTAACATGGTTGCTCAGGGTAGAGTTTATGAAGCTCTGTTACTCCATGATACTGCATCATCAACAGAATAAACAATTTTTTTTTAATTTAAAAAAATTTTTTTAAAGTTTTCCACCTCACTATGCTCAACAACAAACAAGAGGATGTATATTTTTAACTAACAGGCTGAACAGTGCTTCTCAAACGTTGCCATGGAGGGCTGGGGTGCAGCTTAGTGGTAGAGCGCCTGCCTAGCATGCACGGAACACTGGTTCCATCCCCAGCACCACACAAGAAAAGCAAAAACAAACAAACAAAAACACTCTGCCATGGAGATAAATAGCAAAGAAATGAAAACTCTGGTTGGGGGTGTCCAGGAGGCAGTGTGGCTGGGGACACAGACTGTGGCTGCCTGAGCACACAGGAATATGACCACCCAGATCTGTCAGTATGGTTACTGATATATAATCAAGATGCTCCACCAAATTGGTTCTGTGGTTTTATACACTTTCTGGTCCACAACTGCATTATTTCTGGGTGGAGCCTAAGATGACTGGTAACAAAAACAACTGTGCTTTGAAATGTACCTTTAGCTATTTTACTGAACCACTTTTGAAATGGACCATTAGTCTTTTCCTGAAATGTGATTTTCTCTAACGTTTTGAGGAAGGACCTAAAGAAATCCATACTGTTACTGTCTGGACAGACCATTTTAAGAAGCACTCCATATTTTTAACAGCTAAGGATGTGGCATGTTAATCACATCTGAAGAGCCTCTGCAGCCCTGCAGTCAGGCTCTGTTCTCATTTGCTTCCAGACAAGTTTTACCTGTACCCACGCAGCTCACAACCTCAGAAGAAAAGTATAAGCACTATGTCCCTGCTTTGATCTGGCACAAGATACCTAAGTGTATCTTAATTTAAGCAATTGATTTGATCCTCTAAAACCCACTGAGAGTCAAAACCTTATCACTGCCAGCAACTGCAAGGACCTGTTTCTCACAGGTTGACAGGAAGAGCCCTTGCTCTGCTGGGTTACCTGGCCTTTCCCTTCTCCAACCTTACTTAGCTTCCTCACACAGAAGCTGGGATGCCCTCTTTCAGTTCTCAGAACTTACTAATCTCTTTCCCTGGAAAGGTACTGAACATATTTTTTCCTCTGTATCAAACGCTCTTCAAGTGGCCTATCCTCCTTATCTTAGCTTAAACATCCGCCTCCTCACAGGTATCTTCTAATCTCTCCTTTGTCTTCATTTTGGAGAGATCTATTTTCATGTGGATTTATTTCTTTGCATTTCTTCATTTTAACAAGTGCTTCTAGAGCACCTGCTGTGTGTCAGACCCTGTGCTAGCATGGGAACTAGAAGAGTAAGAGATACCAAGAGTCTAGTCCTGCTCTCAAGGTGGGTACCTTTTGGTTGGGGAGTCAGGCAACAGCACTGAGGAGCATTATCATGTAGTATATGTGCTAATGATGAATGCGACAGAGGGCAACGAAGGAGGAAAGGGCACCAAGGGGCTGTGGTCATGTTTGGCCCTACTGAGAAGTTGCTGTTTGTGTATTTTTAAATGTCTAATAAAAATTTAAATGGCCAGCTCTATAGGCAAAGGGATCTGGTCTATTTTGTTTACTTTTTTACATTTGATGTTAAGCACATATTATATGCTTAACACAACTTTAGGCCTCAGGCTATATGTCAAAACACAAATGGTCTGATAGTCCAATAAATGCAGAGGAAGTCCAATAGTTAAGGGAAACCCTCTGCATAATATACAATTGAGGTGTTCCTTAAAAGTAAAGTAGAACTCGTATTTTGTTAAATTAAATATTTTCAACTTTTTAAATAGCCCTCTTCAATTTATCAGTTTTCTAAATTTTCATTTTCTTATAGCAGAGTTCTTAAAACAGTAGAGTTTTACTCTTTAAAGCTTAATGTTCAGTCCTTAAATCATAATTCTTTCTCTAAGATGGGATCTTGCTCTGTTGCCCATGCTAGACTTGAATTCCTGGGCTCAAGCGTCCTCCCACCTCAGTCTCCTGAGCAGCTGGGACTGCAGGCATGTACCACCATGCCCAGTTTTGAAGTACACTCCTTAAGGTACACTGACAGAGATATACCTTAAGGGCTCTTGACCTTCTATTCTAATAAAACCATTCTTTTACTTTAAAATGGCTCAACAGCATACTCACCCTGTGATGCCAGATGTGACATAGTCCTTCCCCAAGTAGTTATAACCATGGCGAACAAGGTCCTCACACACATCCTTCACTTTACTCCCTCCGAATGCAGTACCATAGTGGAACCTGCCATCTAACACACCTGCCTTGCCAGCGAGCAGCTCAATTAACTTTCCCACCTGTGGGATGTAAACAAATGAAGTAAGTGCCTCCCTGTGATACAGGAATTCTCTTTGCTTATTTATTTCCCAAAAGGATATGAAACTATCACAATTAATAATAGTGATAAATTAATAGCAGCAGTATTCATTGACCTCTTGCTGTGTGACACATTCTTTTGAAACAGCTTGACATGTATGGTCTAATTCTCTACATCTCAAACCCCCTACAAGTTAGGTAACATTATTTCCTCAGTTTCCAGATGAGGAAACTGCAGTAAAGGGGTAAAGCTACTTGTCCAATGCTACTGACCAGTAAGAGGTGGAGCCAGGAGAACAGCAAGTGGCCACTGAAAGGGAGACTCAGTAGGTTTGGCGCCAGGGGCTCGCTGCAGAGGGCTAATAAGCGCCTCACTCAGAAGACTCCAGATGTGCAGGTGTGCTCCTCATTCTCTGTAGAAGAGAATGGCCCAGAACAGCCAGGGACTAGGAGCTTGTTTATCCAGCAGGGGGTCAAAAAATTCTTTTTAAAACTCAGTTTCAGGGTCCCATCACCTCCACTTACAACAACTAAACTAACTGCCTGCTTTCTTCCTTAAAAGCTGTGCCTCTCAAAAGCCTGAAGGTAACTGACCGTCATTCTCGATGGGAAGCCATGTGGGTTCATTATGATGTCCGGACAGATGCCAGAATCGCAAAATGGCATGTCCTCCTGGGGGACGATCAAACCACAAACACCTGGGGGAGAGAAGATTTCATGCAACGTAAAGCAAACTGGCAGAAAGAAGAATACAGTACTTAATTGGGATCTCCCTGCTGCTGTCTCTATTTCCACTGCTTTAAAATCTGCCCTATGGTCTCTATCAAGAGTAACAAAAGCAATTTCCAACAACCCTGCTAGACAGTCAAAAATGACTCTCCTTGCAGAAAAAATGACTCTCCCGTGGACTGTCCTGCTGGCGTGACACACAATGATGCTGTCAGGCTGCTTGCCCACCCTCCTATGCCACGAAGACCAAAGAACAGCGACTCCCTGGGCCCTGAGCTGAAGTCCCTGAAGCTTTAAGTCAACAACAATCTTGCTCCTCGCCAGCCAGGCTGTGATCTGTGAGGTTCTGCACCCAAACCACAGGACTCCAACACAGAACTGATTGAACAAGAGGGTGCATGTAAAATACAGTTTTAAAAACCTGTGACAAGTACTTGTGTGTGGCTGACAGCCACAGCGCTGGCAGGTTGGCTGATTCTTACCAAGGCTTCTCTGGCTGAGCCCATGCTGTCCAAAAGAATTTTAATGCCTATAGCTTACAGCATGTTAAAAAATCAATCTCTGAATTTGTAAAGATAAACAAGAAAATTAAATGTCAAATCATTCTTGGGGAAAAACGATGAAACCAGATATGGAATTCTAAGAAAGGAAAGTTCTAAGAACAAAACAAAAAACTACCAACTCTCTGCAAACTACTGATATTCTTTTAAATTAACTGTAGTTTACTACTCCCTTAATATTGTTTCAAGTTACAGGGGATTTTGTTGCTAAGTAGTTTTTAATTCTTGGGATTTCTTCTTCTTGAAAGGAGAAGGAACAGAATTTAGATTTTTACCCACAATCTACATAATTGAGAATTGGGAAACTAGTGTACAATGGCACTGAATTAATAAAAAAAGTTCTCATAATATAGTAAGATAAAAATTTTTTTTCCCTTGTCCACAAAGTTATCAGCCGTCTACACCTATTGAAAAACTGTTCTTATTTTTCATTCCTTACTGCAACTTCTACATAACTATTCAAACTACTTTATTATTATTATTTCCAGTGCTGGGGATCAAACCCAGGGCCTTGCGCATGCAGGCTGGGCAAGCACTGTACCACTGAGCCCCTCAAACTACTTTAAAATAATTTTTGGGGGGATTTGTTACAGTTGTAAAAAGCTAAAGTCTATGGGAAAAGATGACCATTTATGCCATCTGCCTATTTCATATTAATTATTAATACTCCAGTTTCTAGTGGCTGCCAACAGGATGTAATTAGGTTTGTGGAGCTGAATTCTAGAGTACAGAGTAACTTTAGCTGGCATTTTGGTTGAAATGGTTTAGTTTATTATAAAGAATGTATGCTCTCCTACATGAAGAAAAGAAGCAGTCACTCAGTTCACTTTATTTCAAATTCTACTACAATGTGTTAGAACTTAAATCAAGTAGAGTGTGTGACTCTCCTTTCTTTCCTCTAAAAATCCATCTTACCCACACTGAAATTATCTGACAAAACCCTACGGGCTACTGGGAAATCTGCTTTGAAAGAGATCAAATTGTAAATCTAGGTACACCGACAACAACATTGTGTAGGAGTGAACAAAATGTTAAAAACGGCAATTCCTGAAGGGACTGATCCTGGGACGCCTGGGTGAGAATGACATTTTGGCTGGTGAGGAGATGGAGGGTTCAGCTATATCCCTGAAAACAAAACTGAAGCAAAACAAGCCACCTTCAGCAGAGGGTCACAGGGGTGCAGCATCTGCTTGGGACGCAGACCAGGCATTCACCCTCCCACAGAAGAAGGTGAGGAGCGAGGGACAGGAGTCACGAAAATGACCATGGAAGCATGACATATTGATATGGCGGAGGGAGGAGAAAGATGACTTGCACTTTGAATTTTCAGTTTTAGTCGCCACATTTAACCAAGCAAATTTAACTTTGTTATTAAAACAAAAGTAATGCTCATTCCCCTAAAATCACAAGATCTAATAACTTTCCTTGAAATTTGATTAATATTTAGTACAGAGTCTCCTTTTTGAGAAGTTGTTTTCTTATCTGTCCTCTTCTGACATTTTGATTAAAAAAAAAACACATAAGTAGCTTTCCGATTTTTTCATTCCCTTGTAGGAACTGCTTTGGCTGCATCTGAACCAAGGGCACCTGTAAGCCAAAAATTAAATCTTCGCTAACTTAAAATTACTTTAGGCTCTGAAAACCCTTTTATATGCCAAGATGGTTCCCATAGCAGACAGCCCTGTGTTGTTTGTTTTGTGTGAAAGTGAATGATAAAAGATCCATGAAATCGACACAGAAAGCCAGAACAGCAGAAAGAACTGAGGGCTCTCCATCATTGCGGCTTCTACCCTCTGCTGACTTGTGGGACAATGGGAGCTACACATCCAACTGCAGATCTAACACAGCTGTGCATTTCATTAGATGAAGAGCATTAGTGACACAAGTAAATAATTAACTTATTCTGGTCCGCTGACTGTGCTTATGAGACCAGTCATAGCTGACAGATTTTAATACGAGTTAACACAAAGAGGCCATAATGAGCTTAGAAGTTAAAACAAAATATTTAGACAGAATTTGACGATCACGAATCTCAAATTAGACAGATGATTTTCAAAAGTTTGCATTTTACTGAATTCATTAGGGGCAAGAAGAGACTTAACCTTAGAATCAGACTTTTCTTTTTTTTTTAAAGGATTTTTCCCTGTGTCAGAAGTGCTTGAGTCCTTAAAGTAAGTTTCTTACTTTCCAATGAAAAATTAAAATTGTTTTCTCCAGGGAAAGAGGCATAAAATCCATTCCAGTATTGAGAACTCTTAAAAGTTATGGTCACTTTCCGTCAATACTGTCCTAAAAATGTAAATGATATGCCGTACGTATCAGTGTGCTAACATGCCCTGGATCCCTGAAAAGGGGATGGACTATAAATAAACCATATCTAATGGAAGCTGTTGTGAGACAATTACCAATTCATACCTTAAATGCTTACACAGCATTTCAGATTTTAAAATAAAATTTTATCCCCTGGTTCATGCTGTGTCAACCCCACTGTTTATAGCACAACCTCCTGGCAGTAAAAGGCAAACACACCCGTCAGTATGCTGAGGACATTTAGCACACTCACTGGGACCTGCGGAAATCAGACCACAGATCTGCAGGACTTCTAACAAATGCAAAGACCAAATAAAATAAGGAAAACCCAAACCCCACAATGTTAGAGAAGGGTACTGCAGATACACAGTCATCAGAACACTGTTTCATAACTACTGACCTTAATTTCAAGTTGTAAAAAGGAAGAATGTAGGGAGTCTGAAGAGGCTACAAGTGGGTGTCAACCCACTCAAGACCCAGGGTCACAGCACTGTGACATGCCCCAGACACTGCAGGATCCTACATCAGTTTTCTATTCCATTTCCATGGCTTCACAGATAACATAGAAATCGGCTTAAGCAGCCTTAAGAATCATTTGATTTTCTTAAAAAAGTATTTTTAATTATAAACAGCAACTGAATTATTCAAGTCTTTTTTGGTTCTTTAAATATACTAGTTTTAGTTACTGGATCTGTGTAATGAACTACTTTAATGTGAATAGATAAGAACCTAAGAAGAAAAATGTAAGAAAAAATTAAAGTATTCCAGAACTGTATCGAGAGGAAAGTGAACAGCAACTAAAGAAGACAATAGTAACGACGTCCTTAATTTAAGAGATGTTTCTGATGAGACTTTAATGTGTTGAGATTTTTTGATTGCTGGTGGCCAGGTTAGCTGTTACTAAGCAGATGCTGTGTCACAAGTACTACGAGGAGGTGGACTGGAAAAGGTTCAGGGCTTCAAAACCAGATAGGAGCCGGGCGCGGTAGCTCAAGCCTGTAATCCCAGCACTTAGGGAGGCTGAGACAGGAGAATCGCGAGTTCAAAGCCAGCCTCAGCAACGGCGAGGTTGAGACCCTGTCTCTACATAAAACACAAAATAGGGCTGGGGATGTGGCTCAGTGGTCGAGTGCCCCCGAGTTCAATCCCCAGTACCAAAAAAAACCCAGATAGGTAGAGGAGGTCTATGCTGATGATTCAAGTGAGTATTTCAAACTAACACATTTATACAATCTGCTTGCTGCATTCAAATGTGCTAAGTGATGCAGAGCATATCTGGTAAGAGGGTCTACTGAAACCACCAATCAGCACCTAAATCACCTGCTTTCACTTTTGGCAGATACTTAACTGTCAGATAAGGCCATGTATTCTGCACAGCTGAGCACACTCTGTGCTGAACAAAGGGTGAAACGATGCTCTGATTTTTCTGTATAGTCACAATGCAAGAAGAGGGCTAGTGTTTAGTAAGGAGTGAATGAATGCTCTTCCATTGCCCAGTGTTGATGAGGTTTGTACGTGTGGGGAAATGCCATCTGTGGAGATGATTACTCCTTGGACCTCAGATCAAGGGAGGGTGGAATAGCAAGCAATCAAGTGACTGTCCTTTGATTCTGCTGTTCAACAGATATTGTGAGTCGGGGGCCTTAGTAGTTTGGTCTTTCTAATGGGAATAATTAGCACTTACCTCTTAAGGCAATTATGTTAGAAGCAGAGATGAGCTAATGTCTGAGAGGTACTTTACTGGTCCTTTGAGAAAGGCTCCCTTTAAATACAAGGAATTATTATTATATAAGAAACCTAATTACTCCCAGCAGGAAGCATGCTAGCAAAGGAAAGGAGACCAACCTAATGAATAGATGATGCAGGAGCACCTTGCACCAACTTTGGCTAAAGAGGCAAAAAGCAGTGCTTGTCTCTCCGAGTTCAGGCCCTTTAACTTTATCAGGATGATGCCTCCTAATAATTTTGGAGCTTCACAGGGCCTGGGGCTAGGGAAATAGCTTAGTGGGAAATAGCTTACTACAAAGAATATGGCCCAAGTAGGGCCAAAGAAACAGAAGGCTTTCAAGTTTGACTGTTCCTATTAAGTAAAAAATGTTTTGCTTTGAATAAACTCATCTCTGTGGGCCTTAATACATTTGGAAATGGAAAGAGCTAGATCAAAATGTGAAGGCTAACACAGGTGGTTACTCCTTTCTTCCCTTCTCTCTTTCTAGTTACCGAATTAACCTTTTATTTTTTACACCACCACCTTAAATAATCCCCAGGGGGAGGAGTAGACAAAAACTGTAGCTTGTTCTGCTGTTGAATCACTTCCAGATCTATCATATCACTTGCCATATCCCAGTTGACATAATTTTAATTCAGCTCTTCCCTACATGTTAACAGATAAATAATGCATAAGAAAACTTGATTAGCTTTCTTATTAAAACATCACTCTAAATGAGAGGAGGCGCTAGAAGACAATACAGTTTGTACACGGCTTTCCCATGAGCAGTTGAATGGTTTGACGTGATAAATTTGCATAGTCTGAGGCACACAAAAGGCTGATTAATTGAAACCCTTACGATGCTTCTGGATGCAGCTATTGTAAAACAATAGCCATAGGAACTTTACAAAATACACGGCTGAATGTGTCAAGAGCTTAATAAAATGTGTTGAGGCTACACTATTTGGAAACAGCATTGACGATTTTTATTCTGGGCCATAAAACACTAAATACCCTAATTTCAAAGCTTTAGTTGGATATTTACTGAAAGGTCAGAGGGTTACAGGCTAGCTATGAAAGATCAAAATTTGTTCTTAAAAAGAAAATTACATAAAATCTTCTTACAATAAGGTATGTGTGTGTGCAAAATAATCCTGACTTCTAACACGAAGGTAAGAGCTGCTGGAATTTCTTTTTGGGCCCAAACTCTGAAGGATCATCAGGCCCCTTATCTTGGGGCTCATACTTTTGGCCCTATTGGGCCCCGTCTCCCCTCCCACTTAGAAACTTCCATTCAAGCAGGATCAAGCAAAGGAGGGAGCCAAAGATATCCAGACTGTTTGAAGCCTCAGACTTGCAGAGGATTTGAGATGGTCTCAAGTACTACATGAGTACAAGGTGCTGTTATTATTAGTACTTTAAATTAGGATCTTTTCACTCAGTTTTAGAAAGCATAATATAGAAAAAAATAACAAACAAAGTTCTGGCAAAACTAATTTTTAACCAAACCTTGTTTAACAAATAAACTTTCTTCTCGGCTTTTCTGGCACACATGAATGTGCATTTTCTAACTTCCTGCAGCCTTTCTACAGCTAGTGTAAAAGGATTCTTTGATGTGTTGGAAAGAGGGTAGGTTTTCTTTTCTTCTAAGAAACATTCAATCAAAATCTTAATAAATTAATTTGTAGGTTGCTGAATAACTTATTAATACAAAATGGAGGCAAGTGACCTTTTAAAAAAGAAAGGGTCCAAGATGAATCTTCCAAATTATTTAATCCACATACATGTCATCCTTACCAGACAAACATGGATGTACACACTGAACGATTAAGTGAAAAACTACCTCTGGATAAGACTAGACTTCTGTTTCACACAAAGGCTGGCTTCAGTCCATTTAAACTAGCTGTCTGGTCGTCAGGGCCTGGGGGAGACATCGAGGAGTGTATGCCATTATCTCAGATGTGCAGTTATTAAGAAGCTTCTGTTTGCCAGGACAAACACTCTTGCTCAAATACAGTGTTTCCTCCTTAGGAATCGTGCTTGGTGTTGCTGCCTGATTCTGTGAGCCACAGGACCTCTGCTGGAGGTGCTAATCCTTTCTCACATGAGAGACTGAGAAATGCTCTTTCAGGCAAGTGATATATTGCTTTTTTTTTTCCCTCTCTCTCCACATCAAAGGAGCCCACTTTTTCCTCTCTCATTGTGAATGGCAGCTAAAGTAAGAGGAAATCTGGAAATACAATAATTTGGCATGCCTGAACACTGAAATAAAACTTAACTTGGGGACTCCTTAGGCTAGTGTAATTTTTGCTAACAGATTAAAAAACAAGACAACAAAACTGGAGCAAGAAATGTAACTAATGAACTAGCCATCAGAGAAAACAAGGCTAAGATGAGACATTTACCCCTGCTAAGTTCCCTCTATATAATTTATACCTATGCCAAAGAAGTTACTAGAAGTCATTTTTATTTTAATAGAAAGTCTAGCTCCAAATATGATTCTAATCAGCATTCTGTGTGAATGTCTCCATCTATAGAGCTGATCACAAAAGAACATGAAGAGAAACATCGAAGGACATACCAGACCCATATTGAGTCCTTTTCCTCTTTGGAGCATCAGCCATACAAGTCATCACTGCAATGGACCTAGACTTCCAGAATGCTTGGAGAGGGGACCAGGACTTCCAACTTTATACTTCCCCAGCTGGAAACCAAACTACACTTCCTTTCCTTTGTAAACAAGCATATAGCACATTCACAACTGCGGTGTGTAGAAAGTTACTACTGAATTATTTGACCATGGCCATATTTTGCATTCTGCTAGAGGATGAATTGCTCTAGAGATTCCTGATCGATGGCTTGGCTCTTTTTGGGGAGCCAACTCAATACGCATTTACTGATAAGACATATAACTGACTTTGCAAATACCAAAAGGAGGGCTATACTTTGTCAAGATTCTTTGAATGTCTCATTAAAGGACTATATTGGAATTCTCACAACTGAAAAGTGCACACTGAGCAGATCTGGCCTACTTTTGACCGTAGGGTAGTATTTATGTTGTCACGCCACCTTCCTTATAAAACACTTTCTCCTTCCTTAACCCTTGACTACCTGCTTAATCCTCCTCTCTTTTCAGGGTACAGAAGGTGATGCTGCTTATGGGGTCAGCACCACCTGTAACAGCTATTGATAAATTACTTCCACTTCTGAAGTGACCTTTTCTGACCAATTACATTAGTCTTACTTATCTCACGCCACTGCTGTGGATTCCCAACTACTCAGTATTAATTCTTGTTCTTTTTTTTTTAAATTTTTTTTTTAGTTATAGATGGACACAATGTATTTTATTGCTTTGTATGTGGTGCTGAGGATCGAACCCAGGACCTCACGCATGCGAGGCAAGTGCTCTACCGCTGAGCTACAATCCCAGCCCCCTAATTCTTGTTCTTGTTTACCCACTCATTCTATCCTTTTCAATCTTCATGAGCTCTTTCAATGCATATAACATATAACTGCTGCTGGGTGGCTTCCTCTTCCCATTGGTTTCACTTAGCTACTAATTATCCTAGCACCTTTGAAGTGATCAGGGTTGAGCAGGATAGAAACTCATGTCTGTGGAATTAAATTTTCAAGTCTCCTCTAATGTAGAAAGGATATTTTTGAGGCAATAGGTGCAGAAATGCAATCTGTACACTGAACATGTACTAAAAGAATCTCTAACAACATTTTTGTTAAAGAAAACTTTTAAGAAAAAACAATCAAGCAATCTGCAGAGCCCTGTTACTTTCTGAATACAAGGAACAAAAAATTCAGTGCCTACATCAAATCAAAATAATCTTTACATTTTCTCATAAAGAAGATGCGTGTCAATTTGCAGGTGATGTAACAAAAGGGGGTAAATGCAGTATTTCCAAACAATTCTACATTTCAGTGCTGAAAACTAAGTTCAGCTAACCACTGATTTTACTCAGGTATGTGTCTGGATGAAAACAGAAATCACAGCAGAAATCATGGTGTGACCTGTACACCCGAAAGCTCACAACACTGAAAATTTATCAGCTCACTTCAGGACAATTACAAACAGCATAACTGGCATTATGAACTTCATTCTGCACTTCATCCATGTTTTACTTGCCAAGAGCCAAGCCCTGTAGACCTGATCCAGTTCCCTTGTGGGCCCCACGCCAAGGGCTGGATTGTTGCGTGGCTCCTTACAGACACCTGCCAGCAGTGCGCACTGAACACAAGGGTTCCACATGAACCAACAGCGAGCGCTGTCTGAGACACTTCCTCCAAGCATCTCACCTCTTCAGGCTTAAATTGAGGGGTTGGAAATTCATTTCCTTTTATATTTGCTCAAATTCTTGATAGACTGTGAATTTTAACAGGATAAGCCTGACCAGAGGACCAATTAAAGGGGTGGGGACAGTGTTTCATAATGAGTTGTTCAGAAGGGAAGGGACATCCAAAATACAGCTCTTTCTGGAGTATGTACCAGAGGCATCTCTGGAGCAAGGTGTGTTGGGTATTATTTATTTTGAATTGGTGGTAGATGTAAAGCTACCTTCCAGAAAGAATGAGAATTTTGAGAAGACGCTCATCTCAAGGAGACACAAAAAAGAGTATCAAGAAATGTCAGGATGCTGTCTCAGGAGCAGGCTGTTTCTTCCGAGGGGAAATCTCGAGGAACACGGCAAGCCCAGAGGCCAAGTGGTAATGGGGTAACAGATGAGAAAAGAGCCACCTTTATCCAGTTTTAATGGAATGGGAAACTCAATCAAAAGCCTGATTCAAATCCTCGCTCTGCTGGCACTAAGCTGTATCAGGCAATGACGCTCCCCTCCAGGCCTCAATTTCCTCATTTTATAATATAGGAATCACAATTCTAACTAGAACTGTATAGGTGAAAGAATGGAATACAGGTGAAAATGCCTGTAAATTACCAATATACTAAAAGTAAAATACTATAAATCTGGGAATAAACAGCATGCAAATGGTGCCCAAATTTCATTTCTAGTTCTAGCCTCTCCCTGGAGCTCTGGACTCTATATCCAATTGCCTACTTAGCACCTTCATTTGCAGTCTAACGGGTGTCTCAAATCTGAGTCGTGGGTTCTCAACCTCCATGCTTGCCTAACTATGAAACACTTCCTTCCTCAGTCTTCTGAACTAGGTGAGCAGCATTATTGGCTTCTTTAGCCCACAAACCTAGTCCTAGTCTTGACTTCTCCTGACACCCAAGCCATTGGCATGTCCTGTTGGCTCTATCTCAAGTATATCCAGAACCCAGTCACTTCTCTCTACTTCCCCATTACTGCTGGCCAACGCCACTAGAATGGTCTCCCTGTTTCCTTCCTTGCTCCCCCTCCAACCCATTCTCCAAGTGAAACCCAGGCTGAGCTCTTCATGTCTCGTTAGCTCTAGTTACTCCTTTGCTTACACGAACCATCCAACAGTTCTATTGGTCCCCAGCATATTTAGACTAAAGCACAAACTCCGCTCTCTTGGTTCTGAGGCCCTGTGGGTCCTGTGGGGTGTGCATATCCCATTTCTTCCACGGTGTCTCATACTGTACTCTTCAGGCCTACTTTTGTTCTGTTCATATGCCAAGCTCATTCCTGCCTCAGAGCCTTTCTTTTAAAAGTTCTGTCTAGAACTTAGTCCTCCCAGACTTCACTTGGCTGGCTCATTTTTATTTTCTAGGTCTCAGCTCAAGTATCACTTCCTTCAAGAGGTGGCTCCTGAGCATCAATCTAAAGTCCACATTCCACATTCCATCCCCAAACCAGTCACTCTTACATCACTTTCACATACAGCACTTATCACTATCTCAAATTATTGTACTTATGGTTTTGTTTTGGGGTTTTTTTGGTACTGGGGATTGAACCCAGGGGCACTCAACCACTGAGCCACATCCCCAGCCCTTTTTTATTTTATTTAGAGACAAGGTCTCACTGAGTGGCTTAGGGCCTCACTAAGTTGTTGAGGCTCACTTTGAACTCGCAATCCTTCTGCCTCAGTCTCCCAAGCAGCTGGGATTACAGGCATGTGCCACCATGCCCGGCTGTGCTTATGTTTCGTTTACTTCTTCCCTGTCTGATTCCTCCCTGAGAGGTCATAAACTATAGGAGTATAGACACCATGTGTCCGTCTTGCTTACCCTTGTGTTTCCAGTATCTGGGTCAGTGCCTGGTATAGAAGGAAAGCACAATAATTAGGTGAATTAATTAATAATAGTTTATCTCATCTAAAGTTCAGCGAGACACCAGTTTTGAGACTGGTTGTCATTTGCCAAGTTTAAAACTGAAGCCACTGTGGCCTCTTCTCTCCTTGCTCTTTACATATGAGTCAGTCAACAGGCCCCATTGATTTGCTCCTCTCTGTTGTCACCCACATTTCTTTCCCATCTTTGTCAAAGCCCTCCAAGTCCAAATCCTAACCAGCCAACACCAACTTGCCTTTGCAACCAACTTGCCTTTGCAACCTGGATAGACTGTAAGAACTTCTTCTCAACCTGAAGTCTTTCTTTAAATGCAGAACAGACAGTGGTCATGAAGCAAAGGAGAATGTATTTCTTCAGTACAGCCCACAGGACAGGGCAAGGCTAACATGAGTAAATCACAGAAAAGTGCACTTTGAACTCAAGATAACCATCGGAATTGTGCCACTGCATAACAGGATGTCCTAAAAAGTAGTGAGGGCCTCCCCTGACAGGCCCCAGGCAAATGAAAAACCACTTGCCAAAGATAAAAGAACTCTTACATTGGGAAGATGGATCTAGACTAGACTTCTAAAAGACCTTACAAACTCTAAGAAGCTATTCTCATCCACAATAAAGTCTGAACTTTTCCAACATCAGTGGTTTCTCAATACTTCAGTAGATATGAAGGATTACATAGTCCATTTAGTGTTGAACTATGTAATCCTTCATATCTATCTTTGCTTCAGGTGTACAGTCAACTCCCTGTGGGCATTAGCCAAGGGCTGAATTTCCTCTATATCCCTTAGAGAGCCCAGCACCGTTCTAAGCCCATGTAGTGACTTACATATGAGCATTACATTTGCCTAGAGCTATCAAGGCGATTCTCATTTATGTTCAGTGTGGGCATATGCATTGTTATTTTGGTTGGAAAAGCTTCAGTTGAAACTTGTTTGATCAGTTAGGGTTAAAGAGTGCTACAGTTCGAAGCATGTGCTAGAAACTTAATCCCCAGTGCAAGTGTTGGGAGGTGGGGACCATAACACTGATTATGAAAGCACTTGAGGCTGTGAGTCTGATCTCTTGGTCTCTTGCTAGTGTTTTCTCTTGCTCTTCCACTTTCTACCAGGGGATGATGTAATAATAAAACCTCCACAAGGTTTGAGTCCCTTGACTTTGTATTTCCTAGCTTACAGAGCTATAGGAAATAAATCTCTGTTCTCTATAAATCATCCAACTAAGTATTCTATTATAGCAGCACAAATTGAACAAACAAAAGTTATGAGCCTTATGTGCTGAAATTCCTGGTGCCAATTTGGAAAAGATGAGAGATACCCAATTCCTGATATTTACTAGGAAGAATAAGTAAAATCGTGGTAGCCATGATTTTGGATGCCAACGTAATGTCCAAAAAGGCCAATGAACACTTAAGGCATTTTATTTAATAAATTATTCCATAAATATAGAACAGATACCATATTGTATGCAAATGCTGTGCTGGATGTTTTGGAAGTTAGTGGGGAACATTACCTATCTTCGATGAACCTAAAATATACTTCTCTGAGTCAACCAACAAGGTATTCTGAATATTTAATGATAACATATACAATTATTTTTAACAAATCCACCAGCATATTTCAATCTTTATAAAGATTCAAAAAAGAACTTCGAAAAATAGACTCCTACCACCATCGTGCCTCTAGTTTCGGTCGGTGACCAAGGAGAGGATCAGAGTGGCAGATCTCAACTACAACATTCCAGACAAAAGATAAGTTATTCTCAGAGATTTAAAAACTGACAAAATATGATCACTGGGATGATTGTTAGCATTTATTTGGTAATTCTTAGGGTGTGAGTTTTAGACATTTTAAAGTTAATTTTCAATCTTGGAAATGATTAAGAGGGCTGAAGGTATCGCTTAGTGGCAGAGTACTCGCATAGCTGTGCAAGGCACTGGGTTCATTCTCCAGTACAGCAACCGATTGGTCAATCAATAAAACAATCCAAATCACAGAAAGCCAAAAGGTTGGCAACTCTAAAAATCCTCCTCACCCATTCTTCAAATAATATTAATTTCACTTCTGTAAACTATAGTAAAAAAAAAAAACAAAACTGAGCACACTCGGCACTCTTATGTTGAATATTCCCAAATAACAGACATTTGGATTTGGAATTATACATGACAGAACACAAGTGTTTCTCTCTCCAACTTCACTAACAGTTAGAATTAAGGTCTAAAACAACCTCTAAGAGAAAGAATGGACAAACTGGTATCAATGGACATGAGATACGCCTACAACTTTGAAAGCAGACGAATGGAAGGAAGAATAGTAAGTGACTTAACAAAAGGAAAAATCTAAACCCAAGTACCTGCAGAGGTATAAAGAAGAATGCTGATTCAGCCCTCATCCCAACTCTTGGGAAAGCCCAGGGACAAACAAAGTACTGTGAGAAGCAAGGGGAAGTGTCACCTAAACAGGAGGTCTGACTCAAAGCTGCCAATCCATCCGCAATGCCAGGCTCTCCACTTTCAACACGTGCACACACTAATCCCTTCTTACCACTTGCTTTCTGCTCCACCATTGGTTCTCACCTGAGTTACTATAATGGCCTTCTGACTGCTGTGTGCTGGCCCCCTGGCATCTCTTGTCAACACAGTACCCAGAAAAAGTTAGGTCCTCTTTTTCATCTCTAGTTCTTCCAGGGGCTTCCCTCTCACTTAGAGTAAAAGCTGAAGTTCTCACAGTGACTTACAAGGCATCATCTCTGACTGTGGATGGCTCCTTTGCTCTGCTGCAGCCATGCTGGCCTCTCTGCTGGTCCTCTAACACTCAGGTGAACTCCAGAGTGGGGCCTTCCTTTGGGCTTAAGTGATCTTCAACCTGCACCTGCAACCTGACTCCTCTTAGGGCTTCACTCCAAGCCTACCTTTCCACAAAGGAGCTATTTCCTACTTTACCTGAATTTTCAATCACTAACCACCAAACTCCCTCCCTGCCATACGCTTCTGATCCCCTCCCCCATCTGTCATTTACTCTCATCTCAGGACTTACCATTATCTCAGTACTTTCCTGAAAAGTAGCAAACAAATGCAGAGTGCTTATTGGGTGATGCTAGCGCACAAAGGGAAGAAAGCTGCTCCTGGTCCTGATTGCCCTAGGCTCTGCTCAGCAGTCCTGAGAACTCCAGGGTCTAACATGCCAGCTCACCCTTGGCCAGTTCTTAACATGGTGCCAGGGAGCTCTGGCTCCGAGAACAACTCCCATAGTTTGGAGCAGGAAGAGTGGAGGCTCCAAATGGGTAATCTTTGGGGAGGGGGGGCAAGGAGTACAGGACTCCTAACAGACTACTGATCATGTGGAAAATTGTACCAAAAGACTATTGATAGTCTAGAAAAATAGTAATGGGAATAAAGAAAATTAAGCAAATAAAAAAGCAGAAACTTATAAGCTTCAGAAAGAAATGTTTTAAAGAAAATGCACTTAATCCTTAGTTTGGGAATAAACACTATTTATGTAGTCCAAAATAATGCAATCTAAATAATTGTGATAAACCTATGCAGAGAGTGAGAGCTGGGAGTGGGGAAGAGAGGTAGCAAAGAGCTGGGTCCTCCTAATCCGTCATGATTAGGAAATCAATAGGTAAGACCTAAAATGAATCAATGATATGCATCTGTTTAATATATGTTTTAAACATACCTGTATATTTAAGACATATTAAACACATATAGTAAGCAGATACATATTCATCCATTTGTTTAGAGATACAAAAGTAAATGAAGAGCTGGGTGCAGTGGCACACACCTGTAATCCCAGCACCAAGGAGGCTGAGACAGGAGAACTGCAAGTTCAAAGCCAGACTCAGCAACAGCGAGGCGCTAAGCAACTCAATGAGACCCTGTCTCTAAATAAAACCCAAAATAGGGCTGGGGATGTGGCTCAGTGGTTGAGTGCCCCTGAATTCAATCTGCAGTACAAAAAAAAAAAAGTAATGAAGGGGCTGGGGTTGTGGCTCAGTGGTACAGTGCTTGCTTGGCACACATGAGGCACTAAGTTTGATCCTTAGCACCATGTAAGAATAAAACAAAGGTATTGTGTCCACCTATAACAAAAAATTGTATATATTAAAAAAAAAGAGAGAGTAAGTAAATGAAAAACAAATGGCTTCTGAAGGACAGAATTAGAAGAGAGGTTGGACTGATTTGTTAGTACTTTGTAAAGAACCCCTTTTCAGGGTACAATTTGATCTTTTAAAGTCATGTGCATTTATTATCTGATAAAATTATATATAAAATAAATATTATATTCAATTAAGAGTCCTATGTAATTCCATCCATTACCCTGTCAAAGCTTACACTACCTATTTTTCTGTTTGCTTTGTTTTTCCCCCCAACTTTTCAATAAATCTGATAAAGCTGTAAGAAAGGGGACTATCAAGGGGATTTGGGTTAATCAGGAGGTTTTTACCCTTGGATTAAAAGCCATCTGGAAACGGAAAAGTAACAAGACAAACTCCTCACTACAAGTGAAAGGTCACCACCCCCGGAGGGACTTCTCTTGGTTTTATACAGAGATGTGAAAGTCGGAGGCCCCTAAGAGTGAACAGACTTCTCAAATCTGCTTTCGATCATTACAAGTTAGAAACCTTCAAGTTTGAAAAAATGCCACAGCACAAAGACTTTCTGACATTTTACCTATAGTTCTGTTTACGATGATCTGGTAATTTTCATTTCATAGCTCTGCTCCGTGTATGCATATACACAGACACTAACATATTATGTAGACAAAGGCTGAGGAAAATTAACCCATTGGAGCACAGAATTTGTCACTCATCACCTCCCCTACCTTCAATTCATTCATTTTGTTCAGATATTCAGTCATTACCAACTATTTATTAAGTGACTACTATGAGAAAGGCTCTACCAGAATCTGATCTTAAAAAAAAAAAAGAAAGAAAGAAAGAAAGAATCACATAAGGACACCGTCTCTGCCCTCAAAAAATTCAGTGGAATCAGGACCAGTGGATAATCACCGACATGCCTGCCAGCTTTTAGCTCTTCATACAATACTCTAATGTAGCAAAGACACTGAGTTTGGGGTATCTGAAGCTTGCAAACTGATTCAGAAGGAGGGTATATTCTCTTATGGTATGCATTCTCCTAAAGCTTCCAGTGTCAACATTTTATAAGAAAATATCTGACTTAACTTTTGCAGATAGTAGGTTTATAATCAAGCTCTGGTTACCCCAGAATGGCTTCGGAGCATATCTCAGAAATCATTAAGACCAAGAGAAAAGGAGAAATAATTATAGTATAGAGAATTCATTCTCCACTGGCCAGTAGAAGAAAACACAAGAACCTCAAAACACTTTTAAAAAATACTCCGAGGGCATTCAGAACATCTCAGCAAATTATATGAATTACTGATGTCAAATTCATGTTAACAGATGGAAGAAATTCTTTCTTAAAAATATTAACAGGCTAAAATAAACTTGCCTCTATCAACTGAACTAAAACCATATCTTAATCTGAAATAGTTTCACTGGCAGAATGACAACTAAGGCTGGGATTTATTTAGCCAAACTAGAATATTTATATACTTGGTTGGCAAATAAAGTTAAAATCAGCAAGACCATAATGTGCAATTATCTTCAAAATGATCCATTAAAAACAAGAAAGTATTATACTAACTTATAAGCAATGATGAATCAAGGTGTAGAAGTACAAGAGATCACCTCAAGTGCATATTAAAAGAACAACAGTCAATGTTCATGATCGTTGTTGCCACTTCTTGAGCTCTTAGTATGGGGGCAGGCACAACACCGGCTATTAAACAGTCAGGGCAGACTGGTAGTTGGTTAAGAGGTTGGGTCCAAGCAGCTTGGGTTCAAAAATCAAAAATTCAAAATCTGCCACAAATTGTATGAAACTGGACAACCCTATTAATCTCTCTCTCTCTCTCTTTTTTTAATCTGTAAAATACAGAAAACATGGTACCAACTTTGCAGGGCCACATGACTGAAATGAGTCAGTATACACGTAAAGTGCTAGGAACACTGCCAGGTACACAGTTTGTGGTATGAAAGTATTAACTGCTGTTGTCATTCTTAAAGCTAAGTGTCAGGTACGACCAAAACCCCGGGACAAACGTTCCAGTCTTAAACACTCATATATTGATTAATTCTATCATATATTTTTAAATGCCATCAAAATCTGAGAAATAAAACAGCAATAATTTAAAAAACAATGTAATAATTTTTCAAAGTTTAAAAAAAATCTCTAAATGTGGCTAATAAACTCTTCAATATATTCAGTTTTGTAACAAATTAGGAAATGACAAAATTCACCTTTTTGTCCATGACGACTGCTGAATTTGTCTCCGATCTCTGGTCGCCTTGTCTGTCTCAGTAGCATTTTAATCAGAAAAGCATCTTCAGCATTGGAAGATATCATCACCTTTTCAATGTATGAATCTGTTGCTCCTTTGTAACTAATGTTAAGAGAAAGTCATTAAAATAATTTTTTCAAACTGCTCTTTGTAAATTTATCACCCATATGACATATTTTATTTGATCCTACTACAAAATATTTGACATTCTCAACTTGGGCTCTGAAAAGTGACTTTCATTTTTAACATTTAATTCACATTTCACAATTTCCCTTTTACAGTCCTATACACTTATTATGAGGCAGGCACAATGTAAATTATCTTCAACAGTCTTCCCTTATTATAGAAGAGGAAAACTGATGCTCAGAGAAGCTAAGTAACTTGCCCAAGAGCACATGCACCAAAGAGTGGAAGTAGGCCCAAGCTAGGGCTTGTCAGACGCAACTCCGAGTTCTTAACCATTTTTTTTTTAACAGTTCTTTTATCTGCTCAGCTTTTCCATCATTATTCCCTGCCCCTACACACACACACACTGTTTCTTATACAACAGACAGTATCAAGAGTCTCCCAGTGTCAGACCCTTGCAAGTTCTGGACACAGATACTGAGTGAACCCAGTTCCTGCACAAAAGGAGCTTCCCACCAATAAAGGAAGCGGGCAATGTGGCAGACACAGGAGAGGCAGGGTGTTGAGCACTGCCACAGAAGAGGTAACCTGCAGGTATGAACCACCAGGCAGAGGGAGCAGCCTGAGCAAATATGTGAGGCCTGCAGGAGGGTGGTATGTACTGGAGAGTAAGAGGTGAGTTCCTAGGAATGTGGGGCCTAGCATTCAACAAGGGGCACACTGAGGGTACAGAGGATGCTGAGGACCACAGATGATCACGATATCCTAGCTTTTCCACAGGCATTCAAAGCCATATTCTATTTACTCAAGGTAGTAACACAGCCAGACAAGTAATTCAGAAAATCACTTAAGGCAGGTAACACAGAGCACAAGAATTGTGGACAGGTGCAAGCCAGGAGGCAGGTGAACAGTTAATCATAACTGACAGTCCAGGCAGGAGCAGAGGGCTGGAACTTGGCAACATCAGGGAGGAGGGAGACAGAGACAGAACCTCCAAGCTCCTGATGTGTGTATGTGGCAGGTAGAGGAAGGAGTCAGGTTTGTGCTATGGTAACAGGTTAGGTGGTGGTGCCCATCACCAACAAGACAGGGACCCAGGTGGAGCAGACTGCCTGGGGTTGGGGAAGGGGCAAGGAGGAAGATGTTTTGGGTCCAGGCTTGGTGTTCCTGACATATCCAAGCACTAGTATGGAGCCAACACTGGGCAGATTCCATCTGGGAGCCATCAATAAAAGTGTGTATGGGGGGTTGGATTTCTCCAACTAGGAAGCACATCTGGACAAGGCACAAGACTTACTGGGCAGGACGAGTTCACCAACAAGGCAGGCAGGTGTAGAGGCTGAGAATGAGCAACTAGACTGGCTGGCACGAAGGTCAGATGAGGGTGGTATCACAAAATCAAGGGGAGAGGTGTGTCACTGATGTCCAAAGCTACAGAAAGGTCATAGGCCATTCATGCATTCATCTGATACTGTGCCACACATTGGGGGTCCCAGGTGAACAAGAGAGACAAAGCCTCAGACCACAAGACTGGGACCAAGTCATCCACGGAACCTGGCAAATCTGAGGACCTCTGAGCTTGGCTCACTTTTTTGCTATCTGTCACCCTCATCAAGGTGTGGGCTCTGCAGGGGCAGGGACTGCTGCTGATTTTGCTCACTGCACTATCACATGCACCTAGAGTATGTCCTGGTATATTGTTAGTACTCAAAATACTTCTAGAATGAAATGAGTGCATAGGAGATCTCTGGTGACAGGATATCTTTGGTGACCTCTTCTGCGGCTGTTTCAGGGGGATGAAGAGGCAGCAGGCTGGTCCAGAGGCAGTGATGGAGATGATTTTTCCAAGAAACTCAGAAATGAAAGGAAAAGAAACAGAAGTATGGTAGCTGGAAAGAAACCCAAACTCCAGAAAAAGATATTATTTTCCTATAATGATAAGAAGTACTTGACCACACTTTCTAGCCTGTGAGGAGGGAATCAATAGAAAATAGGATAAAAGTATGGAAGGAAAAAGTCAAAATGACAGAAGGGCTCTGTAAAGAGTAGAAGAAATTAAGGACCTGGGAGGAGGAGAGATGGATTTGGAATAGAAAGAGAGTCCTCCTTCAGGACAGAAGAGAGCCTCCAAACATAACCACCTGGGCAGCTTGAGCAGCTTTTGATTTGTGGGGCTCAGAGCTAGTGTCCACACCCTGCCCCCAAAATGAACTGCCCATTCTGTCCCTTGTGTGGCCACCGCAGAGACAAGTCCACAGCACCTGCCCCACTCTGCTACACTAAGCACAGTGTGCAGAGGGGAGTCTGACAGTTTGAATCCTGAGGTTGCCACTTGCAACTGTGTGACCTTGGGAAGTCACCAAACCATATCTCCTTGCCTCCATTTTTATATCTAATGAGCTCCTAAGATACGTGGCTCCAGGGATGGTGGTAGGATTAACTGAACTAACACATGTAAAATGGTCAGAACAGCAACTGGTACAGGAAATTCTCAAGGAAGTGATGAGGCTCATGGTAGTAATTGCATTTTGTCTGTGTGGAGGTCTCTGCCAACTAGATGTGACTCCCCACAGGCAGGCAAGACTATGGCTTGTGTTAGTTCTGGCACATGTGCACGGTGCCTAGCACACAGCAGGCCTTGGCACCTATGTGTGAAGTGGGTTTGTGAAACCCACTATGCTCAGTTCAGGAACCCTCTGCTCCCATGTCATCCACTTCCCACCTCCTGAACATGGCCTGGTCCATCTGGCCTGGGTGGGATTGCTCGTTCTCTCTCGCAGCTCGGTTTCTGTATCAATGTGATGACTCTCACTGGCTCATTTCAGAAAGTTTCATATTTTAATATATTTTAGAGCTGAGAGGAAATCTAGAGATGAACAATTCTAGCTCTTTCATTATACAGATTAGAAAACTAAAGTAAATGGCGTTTTAACCCTTTATCAACACAACCAGTTTTTGAACCAGACTATAAAGTACACTGGTGATGCTATGCTGTGGCCAGTATGCTCTATTTGTTTTCAGAACACAAAGTTGATGATAACACTAAGAATGAATTCTCATTTTCAACTCTACCACTTTCTAGAAGCAGCAAGCTTCTGACCCACCAAAACTTGTGCACTTTGCTCCTTCTGCATGGAACCCTTGTCTATTTGGTTCACAGTCTCACACCAGGTAATAAGGTCTCTATAATCCCACAGCCCAGTTTTATCTTCCATGCCCACCTGCTTTCAAGATAACCTACCAAGACCAAGTTCATAATTTCTCCATCCCTTCTCTTTTGCCAACCTTCCCATCTTACCAAGGCACAACCAATACCTACGTTATGGGCACATCTTTGTACTGCGGTTGCTGTGGCACATTACTTCCTTCTAAAGGAATCTGAGTCACTGTGGGCATGGACTTGTTTACAAGCACTTGTTTGTTTTCTACCTTCTCACCTAAGAAAGGGAAAAGAGTGTTAGACATATCTGTGTAGAATGCAAAGATTGCTGGAGCATAAAACTATGTGGTTAGACTTACAAAACCTATGTAAGGAAGAAAATAATGGGTCCATACAATGGGAACTAGAACTCAATAAGGCTCGTGTGTGACTTTTGTAAGCCATTAAAAACAAAACAAAACAACCCACAAATTGATTTTGTAGTGTGAATAAAATTTAAAAATTAACTGACTTATGGGACTATATTAATAAGAGAACTGTCACCTCAGTCAAAACAATTGTATGTATCTCTTAAACGTACTTGTTCCTAGTACGTTTAAGAGATGTATACAATTGTATATATCTCATAGTTATTTCCCACCAGTAACAAGTTACCACCAACTTAATTTGCATAGTGAGGAAATCAAGTTTCTTTGGTTTTGCTGCTATTCACTTCACTCTGTACCTCTTCACGGAGAGTTCAAAGACCATTTACAGTACTGTCCCAGCACTTACTTTCCAAGCCACAATGACCAGCATTAAGAGTGAGAGAAATTCTGCATAAATCAAATGCAGAGGAGATGACAGGGAGCCCATGCCTAACACAACACTGACCACCCAGGGACCAAGCACGACAAGGCCGTGCAGGTGGTTCCCAGTGTGCTGAGAGCACTCAGTTGGTCTCTCCTCTACTGTGTCCTTCTCATCTTTTCTCCACACTGCAGTCAGAATGATCATTTCAGAACACATACTCAATCCTGTCATTGCTTTTGGAATCAAAATGAAAGTAGCCATAAGGTTGCCAGGTCTTGCCTAGGCTGGCCCCATGGCACCTTCCCTCCCTCCCTCTCTCTAGACTCATGTTCGCCACGCTGCCCTGCATTCTCTTCCTCTTAGTCACGCTGCCCTTCTTCCAGCTCCCTCAGCTCCAAGCTTTAGGACCTCTGCACAAGCTTTTCCTACTGCCTAGAGCCTTCTTCAGTAGTTACCTCTTACACAGCCTTCTTCAGTAGTTACCTCTTACACAGCCTTCCAATTCAGCTCACCTTGGGGAAGCGTACGCTGATCTTCCTCACCAGGCCAAATCCTCTTGCTATAAAATGCTATGTGATTCCTTAAATTGGTTGTAATTTGACATGTTTGTGTGTGATCCTTTAACTGTGTTGGTCTCCCATAACAGCCTATAAGACCCACCAGAGGCAGGGGCTGTGTGTTGCATCAACAAATTCATCACAAGCTTATAATTATAATGGAGTTATACCTTTTAGGGAAAACAGATTCTAAAGTCAGCCTGTAGGCAAAGTGCACAAGTAAAAAAATACCAGTGCAGAAGCAGGAACAAGAGCCTTTTTTAAACATTTTCTCAAAGCAGCTTTTCTATAATTCAAAATTATAAATAGGAAATTATAATTAGAATAATTGTTGCTATGTAAAAACATAATGCATAGAAAAACAAAATGGAGAGAAATTCATCCAAAATGACAATACTGGCTGAGTCTGGATAGTAGTAGTAGTATAGGATATTATTTTTCTGCCCTATTTACCAAATACTCAGAAATACTGTTAAATAACTTTCATAACTGCAAAAAGCATACATTAAAATTACTTTTTAAAAACATTTTTACCTGGTGAACAGATACCATCTGCATCTAAAATTTCATGTCGCCAGATGGGTTTCCTTGTAGCAGCATCCAACATGGGCCCCATCACTTTATCAAAAGTTTGATTGGTGTACCGTTTCAATGTACACTTGGCATTTTTATATACCAGGCAACGTCCAAAGCCTAAAATGAAACCAAAACAGATCAAAACCACCAGTAATATAAAACTATGAGAAAAATGGATTTGAGCCATTCACCAATCCACTCCGCCTCACTCTCCTCAAAACCTAAAACTACTGTATCAGTGGATAATTTGAGACTGGCACAAACCAAATAGCAATCTGATAACCTGAAGAAATGTCTCGAGACTCCTGCCCAGTCACTGTCCACACAAACTGCATCTACAACCATTTCCAGTGTGGAACCCGCCTGGCCACACTGGAGGAAGGTGGAGAGATCTAAGTGACACTGTGATTCCTTTTTTTTTTTGGTACTGGGGATTGAACTCAGGGGTACTCGACCACTGAGCCACATCCCCAGCCCTATTTTGTGTTTTATGTAGAGTCAGGGTCTCACTGAGTTGCTTAGCACCTCGCCGTTGCTGAGGCTGGCTTTGAACTCGCGATTCTCCTGTCTCAGCCTCCCTAAGTGCTGGGATTACAGGTTTGAGCCACCGCACTCGGCTCGACACTGTGATTCTTGCCAAGCACGTAGCCTCAGAATATTACAGCTGGAAAAGATGTGAGAAACCACATGGCTTAATTCCTCTCACAGGCATTATGAGTGAGGTCCAGAGAAATTAAGGAGCCACAGTTACCCAGAAAATTGGTAACAGTGCTGAGAACAGACCAAGTCCACCAACTTCTAAGCCAGGATTCCTGGTATCTATTCTAGTACATAATTTTTGCAAGTCCTTGGCAAGCTTTCTTTTTACTAACTTACAGGTAGTCTCAAACAAGTAACCAAATAAACCAACAAACAAAATAATAATTTTTCTCCAGAGAAGACAGAAAATAAAATGATTTTAATAGGATAGTTTATCTCTTCCATGAAAATCATTTTTCTTGAATTACATTTTTAGATTTTGTCTAGGAGATAAGGGAAAAGCCTTGAGACCAACATATAAAAAATAAGCAAAACAGAAGAAAACCATTTAGGGATAAAAACCCCAACCACTGAGGGGCCCCCTCTCCCTGCCAAAAAAAAACCCACCAAAATACTAGTTGCAGAGTTACCCACAAAAGTGGTCATTTTTTCAACACTAAATATCATTTTCAAGATTCTGTGGCTGAGTTTTATCCTTTTTTCCCTTTGGCCAACGAGTTATTTTAAACTGGATCCCTCTCTAATCTTCTCAGGATACAGTGAGCCATGTCAGGGTTCATTTGGATAGGAAAATGTCTCAGGATTAAATGGCAGTTATTACTAATGAAATAAACGCATGGCTGTGAAAGCCTTCACTTTTGATTCTCCACCAGAAGTGGAACTGTTCTAAGAAATCTGAGAACGTGAATTCACAAAATCAATCAGGTAAAAGCAGATTTCTAAATAAAGTATCACTGCTCTTATATAATTTTTAAGATCTGAAGTGCTGTAGAATGAAATACATTTCTACAGCTGAAGATGTAGACATTTGTATGTCTTTGAGCAAGTCCTAGTCATCATGGCTCCTAGTCAACTGTGACTGGACATAAAAGCAGCTCAGAACCAACTGGCTTGGAAACACTGCATGATCTTGAAATGTCATACAAGAGCCATTAACTGCAACACACCGGAGTTCAGTGTGAATCCAAGCGCATGAAATCGAGAAGCGTTCTCTTCTAAGTGTCAACAGACGTTTTATTTACAGGTGGTATCTTTAAAAGCTAGGGGACAGTAAACTCAGATCATTAAATTGTGTTGTGGAGTTTTTGACAGACATCACAAAGTCTTCAGATTTCCACATAAACGTAACCAGTTAATCAGAAAGGAAAACATCTAGTTTTAAAGCATGGCTGTTGTCATTTGGAGGAAAAAAAGAGGCATAAATTAAGTGCAGCCAACATTAATGCCAATGACACATGTCTAGGAGTACTATTATGGCTGCCTAGCAACTATGAAGAGGGAAGGGGAAGGCATAGTGGGTTTGCCAGGGAGGAAAAAGAGAAACAGATCGTGAATAGAGAAGTCAGGCTGCAGATCAGGTGATGGCTAACACATCATGAAGCGGTGACCCGCAGAAGTGAACTATCAAAAAAAGAGAAAGAAAAGCGCAGAAACAAGCTAGGGTTTGTGTATGTGTGTTTTAAACTTTTGTCATTTGGTTAAAAAAAAAAAGAGGTATTAACACAGGTATACAAAAAATAATAGCCTTTTCCATCTGAATATTGTTACTGCTTCTCAAACAGGTACCTTATTTCATATATTGCAATTCTCGCTGGGGAAAAAATTCTATTTTTCTCTTTAAGAAACTGTCTCAAGTCATCAAGAAGATAAAATGATAAAGATCAAAAGATTCTGAAGCAATAAATTCAACATATTATCTCAATATAATAGTCATTATAAGAAATTTAAAAAAAAAAGCCATTACCAGAATGCAAATACCTCTGTGTATACGCTGTCACTTGAAACTAACATTAACACTTTGACACTAAGTGATTTTTCTATGAATCGTCCCCTATATCTCATTCTGCAAAAAGCACTTTTGGTATTAGAGCCTTGAAAATTTGCTTACCTCTGTCCAAGGAGGCCTTGTTTAAAACAAGAGCATCTTCAATATCATAACCACTGTAACTCATCACAGCCACTGTTGCATTCTGTCCAGCGGGCAATTTCTCAAATTCTATCAACTCAATGGTTTTTGTTTTAACCATGGGCTTTTGTGGATATGCTAGCAGATACATGAGGGTATCAATTCTGTTTCTCTGGTTGTATCCAATTGTACCTGCATTGATCATGGAGAAAACAAATGCAATATTCTATTATGTAAAATGATTAGGTAGCAATAAATACAGATAAACACATTAACTTTGCTAATTAAAAAGAAGAAAATCTTCAGATCAATTATTTTAAAAGCAATTTACTCACAGTAACTAATGGCTTTTAAAAGCAGTCTTTCTAATATTTAAAATCCTACCAAGAAGAAAAATCATACTTTAGGTACACTAATTTAAACAACTTCAACATTTTGGATTTATATAATTGATTTTGTTTGAGGAATTTTAGTCTTCCCTGGCCAATTTCATGCCCTTGGCTGTTGTGGAAGGGTGATGAGAGAAGGACATCATTTATTCACCAGAAGGAATAGTGGGGACCAGGCCTGCCCAACTATTGAGGTTGTGTGTGGGCTATTGAGCCTCTTTGACCTCTCCTAGATAGCTATGTATTCCCCCATGAGTGGCTGAGTTCAGAACAGATGTTAACATCAGGAAAAAGACAGTAGTTTTCTCTCTCTCGTACATGCCTCCAAAGTAACACACACACCCCACAGCCTAAGATACCTACATGCCATTTCATGAAGCTATGCTACTTAGGGCAAGCAGATACCAAAGCTTAATATTTACTTCCTTTAACTTCTCCATATTCATGTTTTTAAATCAATGTTCATCTCAATTCAGGACTAAAAATAAACTATTCAAACAGCAAATATGATATGGTAGTCCTTGACAATCACTACTGAGAGAAATAAAATCTGTAGGGTGTATCAAAGAAATTCACCTCGTACAGTGCTAAGCTCATTAAAGATGCTCCATAAATGTCAAGTGAATTAAGTAGAAGAATCCCACTACATTTTTTATGACAGGATGTATCTGTGTTTAAATCTCTAGAAAATTTATCAAGGTTCAGCTGAAAACAATAGTCCAACTGAACCTCGTGAACTCTTTGTTGAATTTGCACTGTAAACTGTCAACTAATTTATGTTATTTTGGTGCCAACTAATAACCTGGGCAGGACACCTGGCAACAGATCATGTACTGTTCTAGAAATAAGAATGCCACCAGAATCATGGTAAAGTTCACTGACAATAAATTTGTCCTTTTCCATGAAATCATTTTAAAATTTATGTTAAGATTTCAGCTCCAATTGTGTACTTTACTCAGCTTGAGATGAGGGTTCAGGCAATGTCCCACCAGGCTGCCAAACTGTCTTCTGAAACCTGAGACAAGCATTATCATGCAGCAGGGAAGCTTTGCCTCTACACAATGGTGAAAGAGGCTGGGTCCTGCTATAAATTGTGCTACCAGGCCCAGAACATAATTCTTGGGCATTCCAGCTGACCACTGAATAGAGGAATAGCAAAACTGTTAAGCACATATTTGGGGCTTATGATCTCATCAAAATCTTTTTTTTAAAAAAAATCAGGGGCTGGGGCTATAGCTCAATGATAGAGCGCTTGCCTAGCATGCGTGAGGCACTGGGTTTGATCCTCAGCACCACATATAAATAATAAACAAATAAAATGAAGATCCATCAAGAACTAAAAAAAAATTTTAAAGAAAAATCAGTCTTTTTTTTTAGTTGTCAATGGACTTTTATTTATTTATTTATATGTGATGTCGAGAATCAAACTCAGTGCCTCACACATACTAGGCAAGAGCTCTACCACTGAGCTTCAACCCCAGCCCCTCATAAAAATCTTTCTTTGAAGATTTTTTAAAGAACTTATCTTCTGCAACCATACATGTATGCACATTTTTAGTAATACTATGGGCAAATTAAAACATAACTTATAAACTATGATTTCTATATAATAAAACTTTAAAATGCCAACAGATCCCCATGATTTGTATAAAAATTATAAATGGCTAACTAGCTATTTTGCTAATAAGCAAACTTTTTTGAAAAATTTCCCTAAAAAATTAAATCATAGGCCTGCCTGTCTAAAGCACCTGCTCAAACTAGGATGTCCCTATTACTGTTTTCAGTTTCCTTAAAAACAGTATTGCAGGGACTGGAAGTGTGGCTATGTGGTAGAGCATCTGCTTCACATGTACAAGGGCCTAGGTTTGATACCCAGTATTGCAGAAAAATAGTAAGAGGGGAAAAAAAGGCATATGCAGTGTTTTACTTCTATTGCCCCATTCTGCTAAAACTACAGTCTCAAATTATTTCCTTTTCTTACTTCTCAAGACACACTGTTTCTTACAAAGCCTCATTTTCTTGATAATAACTTTCTTAAGTTATAAACTTAAGCTAGCTGGGCGTGGTGGCGGGTGCCTATAATCCCAGCAACTTGGGAGGCTGAAGCAGGAGGATCAAAAGTTCAAGGCCGGGCTGGGGTTGTGGCTTAGTGGTACAGCGCTTGCCTCGCACGTGTGAGGCACTGGGTTCAATTCTCAGCACCACGTATGAATAAATGAATAAAATAAAGGTCCATCAACATCTAAAAATATATTAAAAAAAAAAAAGTTCAAGGCCAGCCTCAGCAACTTAGCAAGGCCCCAAGCAACTTAGCAAGCCTGTCTCAAAGTAAAAATAAAAAGGTCTGGGGACATAGCTTAGCGGTAGAGCATCCCTAGGTTTAATCTCCAGTACCTGTCATCCCAAAAAAGTAATTTAAAATAGGGAAGAAGTACTTTTTATGCTGAAGTGGGATGAAAAAGATTAGTAAAAATGTCACTAAATTAGAATACAAATATTGAAAAAATTAACATGAAGTTTTAGGTATTAACTATTTCATTTTCCTCTTTGTCCAAAATCTTAATCAATATTAAATAAATTTTATCCATTTAAGAGCATAAAAATGGATGAGTTCTGACAGATATATATATCCTTGTGAAACTACAAACACAACCAAGTTCCATCCCCCGAGCTCTCTCCCTGTCCCTGGACCCAGGGAACCAGTGATCTGTTTTATCATTATAGTCGTCATTTCCTATAATTCTACATAAATGGAGAATCATATTATACATATGCTTTTATGACTGCTTATTCCACTTCGCATGTTTCTGAGATTCATGCATATGGCCGTGTGTATCGTAGGATATTCCTTTTGATCAATGAGTAGTATTCTACTGTGTGAATAAACACTGTTTACCCATTCAGTTGTTGGTGGATATTTATGTTGATTTTTTAAGCTGCTAAACACATTCATGTACAAGACTGGGTATTTTCATTTCTTTCAAATATCTAGGAGTGGTATTTTCTGGGTTGTTTGTTAACAGAATGATTAACTTTAAGAAACTATCCAAGAATTTTCCAGAGTCATTACACTTCTTTCCATCCTCACCAGCAGAGTATGAGCCCTCTGGCTGCTGTGCACCCTCACCAGCACTTAGCATGTTTGTCTTTTTAACTTTGATCTCTAACATTTTTGTAGTAGTATCTTATAGTAGTTTTAATTTGTGTTTACCTGACAACTAATAATGCTGAACATAGGCTCACGTGATTATAGATGATTCCTACTTCTCTGTGAAGTGCCTGGTTATGGTTTTGTTTTATCTTTTTATTAAGTTGTCTTCTTACTGAAGTTTTTTTTATTTTTTTGGTACCAGGGATTGAACTCAGGAGCACTAGACCACTGAGCCACATCCCCAGACCTATTTTGTGTTTTATGTAGAGACAGGGTCTCACTGAGTTGCTTAGCACCTCACTGTTGCTGAGGCTGGCTTTGAACTCACGATCTACCTGTCTCAGCCTCCCAAAGTGCTGGGATTACAGGCGTGCGCCACCACACCAGGCTTTTTATATACTAGATATACTTTCTCCCAAACTGTGGCTTACATTTTCATATTCCTGTCTTTCAGACAACAAAGGTTTAATTTTGAGAAATTTCAAGTTATTAATTTTTCTTATGATTTATATTTTTCATGTCCTAAGAAAACTTACCTCAGGTCATAAAGATTTTCAATCTATGTTTCTGTTTTTAAAGTTTTATGGTTTTTAGCTCTTACATTTAAGGCTATGACCCATTTTGTGTTAATTTTTATATCGTATGAGATAGAAACTGACATCCATTCTTTATTCCACATTGATATTCAGAGACTTTATTTTGTCCAAAAGATTTTTCTTTGCTTAATGAAATACTTTGATACATTCACTGAACATCAATTGCCCCATAAATGTGTGGATCTCTTGATAGACTCTTATAATTCTGTTCTATTAATCTATACATCTGTCCTTCTGTTAATACCATGGTATCTTTATTATAGTAGCTTTACAGTTAGTCAAAATCAGGTTGTTTAATTCTTCCAGTGTACTCCATCTCAAAATTATTTAGAAAATCTGTTCCTGGTTTCTTAACAATTTTAATATGCTCCAAGATTTCATGTATTTTGGAACATTTATTAGGTCCTTACCCTCCCACCTACTAAGCTAGCATTATGCGAGGCACAAGGATACAACAATAAACAGACACTTCCTGCCTTCAAGGAGTTTAGGGTTTGCAGTTCAGCAGGACTGGGTAGCCTGACTGTGACCCACAGAGGTTAGGAGGAAGTGAGGAAAAAAGTTAGTTTCAGCTGAGAAGAATTTCAGTATGATAGAAGACATAATATAACCTCTTATTGGTTGTTCAACCACCGGGGGATTCAGCTTCCTTGTCAGAAAAAAGTTATGTATTATATCTCATAGGATTATGTTTATGTTTAAAAGAAGAAATGTACACAAGAATTTTGGAGGGCTGGGGTGTAGCTCTGTAGTAGAGCACATGCTTAGCTCATGTAAGGCCCTGAGTTCAAGCCCCAGCACACCCCCTGAAATTGGAATACTTAGTAAGTGGTAATGTTTGTTATGACAAATAACAATATTTGGTAGTAATGATAAAAATATATAGTCCATCAACTTGCAATCTTACCCACTCTACCTCCAACTCTAACCTACATTCTAAACTTTAATTTTACCTTCATAGGCATTCACTGCCAACACTCTAGTCTTAGGAAATACTACATAAGCTCATATCAAAAACAGCTACAATTTAAAAAAACATATTTTAACAAACAGCAGGACTCAAAGATCTGTCGTGAATAATTTGGCCAAGACTTTCTTTTTTTCATTTTATGCACCCAAAGAAATAAATATTGCTAAAAAACAAAGAACACCCGAAAAGCAGGGAAGAGGTATAAAAGGAAAGAAAATTTGGTAAGAATCTTTATGTGTCATGTGTTTTGAATATCTCAAAAATTTCCTGCATCTTTCTAGTATATCCCATCCTACTCTAAAGTAAAGAACACAAGGAAGAAACTATTGAAAACAAATATGGAGTCTGCATTAGTTCCTGAGTTAAAAAAACAAGTCCCAACAACTTGAAGTTGTAGTGGGAAGGGTTGGTGAGAAGCTGCGGAGAAGCTGGGGAGGGTGGTGATGCATATTCATTAACTGAGCTGATAGTGACTGAGTGATCCTTTTCAACAGGACAGTGTTCCACTAGAGGACTGCCAACTAATAAAATGGGCAGGATATGAAAGTGTGACTCGTGTGAACTTAGCACTGGGTGCCACCGAGACTCCACACAATGCAGTTCCAACACTGAGCTTTTGCTCCTAGAACTGAGCGACCTGGAGACCTTCCATTTCCAGATGTCTACCTGACTTCTTGCTCTGAGCCATGTCACAACAGAGCCACAACCATGAAAAAGGGGAGCTTCTCAGCCTCACAAGGAGATGCTGAACTTTATTAATAACTTGAAGCGCCAAAGACCTAAGAAACCCCCTCTGCTGGTGTTTCATGTTGGATTAGCGCTCTCTCATGTATAAGGTAAGGCTTTTATAGTTTCTGCGTTTTGTGCTAGTCTTTGGTCTCCTTTGCAGTGATGGAAAGAAGACTTCCTTCCTCACACTCTTGGTGGGAGGGGAAGGCTGGTATTAAAGGGATAGGAGTTGATACACAGCAAAATTTTCAGGTATTCACTAGAATATTTAGTGAATCAATTCTGGGCTACATAGTCTTTCACTTTCCATATGAACTAACTCATAAACAGGAATTAAAATATTACTTTAGAAAATTTATACAGAATCTCTGTGAGATTTAAATAGTCTTCATTGATGGCTCCTATTTAAAAATGGGAGAACATAATTTTTAGTTATCAGCTGCCAAGACGGCATGGAATTAAAATGATCCAGAGAAGTCCACTCAAAAGGCTGGGTCTGCTTTATAAACCCAGAACTCGGCTGTGGATTTTCTCCCTCTACTGACCTTTTCCTTTTGTGATTTTTCATATAGACCTTGCTCAATATTTCTGCAGCTATTTCAGTGTCCAAAGAGATATGTGGCCATGTTATGTGCCAACTTTAAATGTACTTTTATCTCTGCTTTTCTTTCCAGTCAGGTGTTTTATAATAACAAACAGTAACAAAGGCTTTTTTTTTTTTTATTACTTAAGATATTCAGTGGCTTTTGTCTTCCAAGCGTCAGCAGTAACGTCAGAGGATTGTATCCAAGGAGCTAAATGTGCAGGACCCAGGGTCAGAGCAGCTGAATACACCAACCTCAGAAAACACAGACAATGAATTGCAAATGACACTCAAAACAAAACGAGGAAAAAAACCTTCACACAGAAAACTACAAAAGAACTCTACAGACACTGAATTGGCTTTCTGTACACACTGATCCTGCTTAACTGTGTGTGGTAACTAACCCAACGTTTCAGATACTCATAGCCAAAAAATAAAGGTTGTTTTTGTTTTGTTTGTGAGGAGTGGTGTTATAAAAATAAAAATATTATTTCTTTCCTTTTGCCTATTCTTTATTTAAAAAAAAAAGAAAAAGCTTCACTAAGTGGAGATAGATGCAGCTCTTCTGTTTTAATCTTCAAACACATAAAGAGTGGCATTAGCGATGAAGTGATTAGTCTTCCCTTAATTCTGCTGAAGGTTCTACACAAAAGGTGTATTGTTTCAGCCAGGATTCACATCATGAAACAAAATGGTTTGGTAAACCCAATAGAAGTGATAGCCCTTTCACAACAGGCAAGGTTCAGCACTGTATATTTCAACTTGTTAGCGAGTCAGAGGCACAAGCAGGACTTCAGCCTCCATTGCCGCTGAGGATGAATGGGAAGGCGAAACTGATGAGCCGCTATTTAGATTTTCCCACTGGGAATTATTCCCAACTGTGCAAGCCTTATATCATTCAGGTAAACGGCAGCAGAGCAGCATGCTTTTATTTCTTCCTAGCCAGCCAAAGGGCAACATAAAACACTGAAAAGTAACATATCTACACTCTATCCATAATGAAGAAACAGGATTCCTTACATCACTTAAAATTAGAGATGACAAATCATATTGATGTCATAGGCATATGACAAAAGAAAATTTATTAAATTTACTCTGCTAAAAACCATTTCAAAAGGCTTATAAGCAAAACTTTTTTGGGGGGGGGAGAGCAGGCACTAGAATTCTCTCTGTATCCTCTTCAAGACAAAACATAAATTCTATATATGGTACATCTCTAACACCTCTACTATTCAATACCACACAGCCAAGCTGAAGTACTAAGACTTCCCACTGAAATGTTTGTATTTCCATTACCCTTGGAAAAAAACTCTTTCAAATCCAAGCTCAGCTCTATCTTCCTCCTCTAATTTCCTTAGGTTCTGGCTGCTGGTCTATGAAACATTCACTGAACTAGACTGAATTACTGTTTTGCTGGTTGGTCTCTCCTACTAGGCGGTGACCTCCTTAGGCACAGGACTCCAACTCATCTGTTTTCAGGTTTCACCCCCATGTCTGGTCTATAGTCTTGCTCAACAAATGTGATGGATGGATGGATGGACTGATAGATGAATTAGTAGATGGACAAATGAAAAGGAAGGAAAACATAAAGGAAGGAAAATGAACTCAGATTAGGTGTGTTAAGTTTTAGGAGATGCAGGAGCAACTACAAGGATATAATGAGTTTAATGATTGTCATCCAGACAAATCCTAGGTACATTCTAATACATAATGTACATCTTTACATTTTCTCCTCCTCCTCCCTTTGAGATTTTTATTCTTTCTTCCATCTCTCCAAGTTAACAATTTATATTTTGTAGAACTTTGCTCTTCATATTTACTTGTTTTTAATTCTGTGACATTTATTATATGTTACTTTGTTTAAGGGAACAAGTTCAGAGAGGTTTTCACGTTTTTGTTCTATGTTGTAATCAGGACAAGGCTCTTTCTTGCAAGCACTACAAGTTCCACAGGCAATCCTCAGGTATCACCAATGCCTGACAGGACCAAACATATGCTACTAGTGAAGAATAAAAATGTAAGTTTTTCCTGCAAGTATTCAGAATCAAGTTTGAGAAAGAAATCTTACCCATGGCTTGTTTCCCCATGGCACACTGATAGGTGTTTCTTGGGGACTGGTTATGATGAGGGTATGGGATCAGGCCAGCACAAACACCAAGAAGAGTGAAGGGTTCGATCTCCAAGTGGGTGGTATCTCTAGCAAGTCAAGAATTAGATATCTGAGGCATCAAGCACTAAAATCAATATCTCTTAAAGAGTAAAAAAATATTATCATCTAGTTCCCCCAAGAATTTACAAGATTATACACTTTGATTCTAGTAAAACCGAAAAATAAAAACATGCTTAAATAAAATACAATAAAACTTAAGAACTTAAAATTTCTACTAGCGCCAAAACTGTATTAGTGATAGACATACAAGAGAAGGGAGACAGCATAGAATTGCATGTATAAAAAATAAAGCTTATTATAACACACTATTAATATATAATACATACATTAGTATATTGAATACAGAAGTACAGTATCAATAATATGTACATGGATGAGTAGGCTGTTTTTGCTTACTCTTCCAATCTATATCAATGAGAAAACTGTCACGTTAGAGAGGAACATATCCCCTTTAAGAACACTGTAGACCTATAGGGACTAAAAGCATAACCATTCACTAACTATGGCTACTTTTTCTTTTTTGGTACCGGGGCTTGAACTCAGGTGGACTCGACCACTAAGCCACATCCTCAGCACTATTTGTATTTTGTTTAGAGACAAAGTATTGCTGAGTTGCTTAGCATCTTGCTTTTGCTGAGGCTGGCTTTGAACTCATAATCCTCCTGCCTCAGTCTCCTGAGCTGCTGGGATTACAGGTGTGCGCCCCTGTGCCTGGCTAACTACGGCTACTTTGCACTTGAAACGTTAGGCTAGTGTGACTGAGGAAATAAATTTTTAATTTTACTTATTTAAAAATTTGAATTTAAATAACTCAATTGATTATTTAAAACCTTCTAATTATGTTTAGAGTAACTTACACTTATAAATCTACTTTTTCAACTAAAATGTTATGAAATCAGATTATTTCTGATGAAATTTAACATCCAAAATGAGACACGCACATCAGATTTTGAATACTTGTAGTAGAAAAAAGAAAGTAAAATATCTGAATCTTTTACTATTTATTAAAATATCTTAGTATTTTATTAACATTTTTATATTGATTACATGTTGATGTGATATTTTGGATATACTGCATTAAATTATTTTTACTTTCACCTATTTCTTCTTATTTTTTAAATGTGGCTACTAGAAAATTTTTAAGTTATATCAGTGGCTTGCATAATATATATATATATATATATCTTAAATATTTTTTCTAGTTGTTGATGGACCTTTATTTTATTTATTTATATGTGGTGCTGAGAATCAAACCCAGTGCTTCACACATGCCAGGTAAGTGCTCTACCACTGAGCTACAACCCCAGCCCTGCATAATATTTTTACTGGACAGTATTGTTATAGGTTTTTTTTTGTACTGGAGATTGAATTCAGGGGCACTCGACCACTGAGCCACATCCCTAGCCCTATTTTGTGTTTTATGTAGAGACAGGGTCTCACTGAGTTCCTTAGAGCCTCACTGTTGCCAAGGCTGGCTTTGAACTCGCGATTCTCCTGTCTCAGCCTCCCTAAGTGCTGGGATTACAGGCTTGTGCCACTGTGCCCGGCTAGTATTGCTATAGGTTTTAAACAAAAGGTGAGTTTATCTAATAGGTATCAGAATCTTATTTTTATAATATATTTCTGTAGAAAACCCAGTTTTTGACAAATGACAAAGCATCTCAGATGTTTTAATAGGAAGGAGGAGCCAGATTATTCTTAGGTCTTTGTTGAAAGTAACAGGTATCACATTCAGAATCTGTGGTCCCAGGGCTGGGGTTGTGGCTCAGTGGCAGACCACTTGCCAAGTACGTGTGAGGCACTAGGTTCGATCCCACGTATAAATAAACAAAATAAAGGCATTGTGTCCATCTACAACTAACAAGAAAATTTTAAAAAAAAAAGAATCTGTGGTCTCCTAACCTCAAGTGATTGAAAGGTGGAACCCTAACAACTTCAGTGGTTGACAGTCCCACGGAAGAGAAATGATTTCAAAGAAACCAGGTACCAATCCATCATGGAAACTTAGTTGTGATACACCTGGTCCAAGATTTTCTACTTATTGATTTATCCATCCTTTTTCAATATTCATGTACTGAAATATGTCCCTAGTGTGGTAAAAGTGGGTACTTTCCAAGTAGCTCTTGGTTGGAAGAAATTATTTTCCTTAGGACTTGGCAAAGCCCCATTCTGCCATCACTTTGGGCCTCTTGTCAGCAGGGTGGGAAAGGGTTGTAGGTTTTGTTTCGTGTTTTAATTTAAAGCACATGGGCTTAAAGGTACATTTTACAGGACAGAATAAAAGAGTTTATTTAAAATATACTGCTTTGTTCCATTACTGGCCAGACTAACATTTCCCGTGGAAATAAAAACTAGTTTTCAGATGTAAAGACTGAGTTGAGTTGAAAAAAGAAAACTGAAGGGAAACACCAAGGAATTTTTCTTTCTTTTACCATGACAACAACATATAAGATCATGTAGTATCTAATAAATATTAAAAGTTTTGAACACTCTGAATTCTAATTTTACAAAAAAGGAAAATTTACTTTAAAGTCGTAACCACAATAAGTTTCTATCTTGAACAGGAATTAGGAGATTTCTCTTCTGATGTGCATAAAGCACCTAAATTTACTTCAAATTAAAATTAAATAACTTATTGCTTATAATAGTGGAAAAATGAAAAACACACTAAATATTCTATTAATAGGGAACACACTAAATAAACTATATATGTGAAGGAAGATATGTAATAATAAACAGCAATTAAAAATAATAATTTATACATATATTCAAATATATGTACATGTGCTAATATGGAAAATGTCCAAAAGACACTGTTAAGTTTAAAAATTAAGACACTGAAAACACATTACCATTGTCTTGTAATATATATATGCATTGTGTGGGATCAGGTATGTACTTTTATAGTCATTTAGAAAAATACCTAGAAAAGTACATATCAAAGTATTAGCACTAGCTACTTGAGGAGAGCAGAGTCTGGTGGGATAAGGAAGGAAGGGGATTTATTGCTCTTACTTTATGTATTTCTACATTTCATAAGTTAAATAATACAGCAATTTTATATTTTTCAAATACGATGAATTCTATGTGTGGAACAGTTTGATGAGTGGGTAATCCTAATAGTCATATTCATTTATAGTAATAAAAAAATTAGGTTAAAAAAAAAAACAGCTTCATGAAGCTTCTAGTAGAGGGAAAGAACACCACACACAGATAAACCAGCAAGACACAGCTTTTGCTCTGTAGTAATAAGACTAGAAAATAAACACTGTAAAAATAAAGCAGGGAGGGGGAGTATTTAGAGATGGAGGAGTTTCAATTTTAAAACGAGGTGGTCAGAAGACTCATGAGAAGGTGACACCTGGGTGAACCTGCAGGTGAAGCAGTGAAGCTCTGCGGGTGTGTGGGGGTAGGGGAAGGAAGAGAAATTCTAGGTAGCAAAGGTGCTGAGGCAGAGTGAGACAGAAGCATCTTCAAAAGAGGCCAGTGTGCATGAAACTGAGTGAGGAGAGTGAGGGGAGGAAGGGGGGGCTGCTGCAGGATGAGGAGAGCATGGGCAGATGTGTAAGAACCTGAGACCTCTATGAGGACTTCCAGAGGATGTGAGAAGAGACATGACATGAGCACACTATTCTACGAGGAATAGGCTGGATGGGGACATAGGTAACAATAGTCAGGAGACTTCTGCAAGAACCCAGGCAAGCAATGGCAAGAAGTAGGGTAGCAGAAGGTGGTGGTAAGAGTTTGGATTCTGGGTGACTTTTGAAGGTTTACTTACAAGCTGAGCAAATGATGTGGATATGTACAGGACAGGAACTGAATTGAAACCCACATTTCAGCTTGAGTAACATGAAGGATAAAATACTATGAACATATTACCATGTCAAGTTCATTGCATGCTTAGAGGTATCTTTATAACATAGGTAGGGAATTCCTGCTCTGACAGTAGAATTCAGATGTCCACTGATAAAATTCCTTTTTTTTTTTTTGGTACTGGAGATTGAATTGAGGGGCACTTGACCTCTGAGCCACATCCCCAGCCCTATTTTGTGTTTTATATAGAGACAGGGTCTCACTGAGTTGCATAGCGCCTCGCCATTGCTGAGGCTGGCTTTGAACTCACGATTCTCCTGTCTCAGCCTCCCAAAGTGCTGGGATTACAGGCATGCACCACCACGCCCAGCTGATTAAATTCTTTCTAGAAAAAAGAATTCCATTTTTCATGTAGCCTGATTCATTAGTTTAATTTTTATAGTAATTGAATATTAAAATCAGAAAAATTATTTTTCATAAAAACACACATTAAGTGCCACATGGACTGGAAGGATAAGTAAGTCTAAAGATGACTTCTTAGCAAGTTGGTAATACCTTTAATCAGGACAGTGAGAGGTATGCTTTACTGTACAACAGTGCAACTCTAACAGTTCCTACCATAGGAGTACATGACAGAAGAATGGGAGGACAATGGAAAGAAGGCAGTGTCTATGGTCAGAACAAGTTTTAATTAAAGTTGTTACAGATTCTACTTACTTATTAATTGTATATTCATAGAGTGCAATGTTACAATCATTTTCTTCATTCACATCTAAATATTCTACTAGACTCTCATGTAAGAAATCTTCAAAATTCCTGGGAAGATAATGATAAAAAGGGACATTATGAAAAAGCATTTTACTGAAATATTTCATATACCAACAGAAGATACTTGCTTTCATTTGGCCCACGGCACCTTTCTCTCCCAGAATTAATATACTGGGATACCCGAAACATGCTATTGTTGGATCACAAAGTGATCACAAATCACTGAGATAAAAACATTAAGTATATCTGATTTTTGCTAATATAGTTTTCACTTAAAAATATTTGACTTCAGAAACTCCACAGAATGAAAGACCTGCAGTGTCTACATCAATTAAGTTCTTTTCTCACTAAAAACTAGTAGTACAGAAATTTACACCAAGACTTTGTAAGCCTTGTGATCTAACCTGATAAATATTTTAACATATCCAAGGAACTTCATGTGGAGAAAAATGTTTTTTTAACATTAAAGAAGTTTTTTATTTGATGGGAAGGAATTAAGAGATCAAAAATGGAAATACATTTTTCTTAAAAGAACAGATCAAATAACATTATTTTCACTTTTGGCCATTTACCTGTACCCCTGAGCCAGCTCCTCCATGTGCTTATTCGTGACTGCTGGTTTCTGTTTCTTAACAATTATGTAAGGCCTAGGATGGAAAAAAATAAGAACTTAATAGTAATTCCACAGAAGAGTTATATCAGCAAGTAATATCTGCTATAGTGAAATGAGGGAAAATGTAGAAACAAAGTTATTCACAGATTGTTTGAGGACACTAATTTTGGCATATGTGACCATATAGGGACCTCTACCTGCATGCACATGTGTGTTCTCTCTCACACATGAATACATACCCACACACATATACACAGTTTTAAATGAAAAGGCAGCACAAAAACAATACTCAACAAAGTCTAGAAAAGAAATGGGAACTTTATATCACATGTCAATTATTTTAAAAACTGTAAATGTTATCAGAGGGTCTTGGAACATATCACCCACAAATAAGGGGAAACTGCTGTATACCTACGGAGCTAGCTGGCAATGAAACACTGTCACCAAGGGTAATGATGGCATTTGTTGTGAGGATGTGATGAATACCCAGATGTTCTAGAGCAGTCTGATTTAAGATAAGCATCACTGAGCTAGACTAATAGATTACTTAAACTATACATGACCAAAACAAGTGGCTCTACTTTTGCAAAGAATAAAGCTTCCTCTTCCATGATCTGCACTGATATAATGGGTGGAAGGTAGAGAGAAGACTTTGGTAGATTAACCTGTAACTGTCAGTGGTGACTTGCCTAGGAGGGCTTCGCCACTGCGAGGAAACACCAACACAAAGGATGGCATGCGGCATGGAAACGTCAAGGGCCGTTGCTATTTGGACAGCAGCTCTCACAGAGAGGAGCAAGTAACCAGCAGACATTTGTGCACTGCAGCCTGAAGCCCAAATAAGTATGTGAGGACTAATGAGCACTTTAAACTGTTCAGAAGAGGAGCTGCATAATCACAAAAGGGGAACATCAGTTGCTGAAAAGTGAACAGGGTGAGCTTTTCATTGAAATCAACAGTACCTTGAAATTCTGACTTATTCACTGGAGGGAGGCAGAGTGACCCTGCTGCCACATGGGAGGGCTGCAGCGTAGCTCAGGTTAAGACTCAGAAGTGAAAGCAGACACAGGAATAGAAGAAGGAGGGATCACTAACTCAATAAATCCCACTATTCTTTGGGCTAGACCTATTGTCTGCCATTGTAAAACTACTGCTAAAAATGGAGTATGTTACCTTTTAGAATATGCTTTATTATGGTGAATGTAATGAAAGAGAAAAATCATTAAAAACTCAACCTAGAACATGTCATTGTTTTTCCTGCCCCTGATTAAGTCATGTTGTTAATAGCTATAAATAAGCACATTATATGTGATGAACACCCTACAAGTACTTACCACACCTTGCCAGTTAGTTCTCAGGATAATCCTATGTAGGCTTTACTACCTACATTTTACAGCCAAGGAAACCAAGGCTCAAGACTTGTATAATATACTCAGAGTCACACAAATCAATAACTGGCAAGTTAAGACTTGAACACATATATCATTCTCAGGTATATTTGAGAAACTAATTCTTGCTAATTTAAGCAACATGGAATTCGCTGGAAGAATTAAGATTTACTCAAAGGACAAGAATCAAAGAAAAGGTGGAAATGCTCAGGGATAGACAGAATAGGAATCAAAGCAGCTACAAGGATCCAGAAGGAGAGGAGTAATAGGCAGGCTCTTGCATGGGTCATTGCCAGAACGCAGCAGGTCAACCACTTCCTATCCTTGATTTACTCTACTTGAATTCAGTTGATGAATCTGATAAGGGAGTGTTACTGGCCTTGCTTGGGTCTCATACCTGACCTTTTGCTGGGCAAGGAAGGCCTCACACTATATGCAGTAGGGAGGGGCAGTCCCCAAAGGAGAATACAGTATAAGGCAAAGGAGGAAAGAATGCTGAACAGACAATGGCAGTCCACTCTTCCATCTCTGATTTCCAACTATTGCTAGCTCACTGCTTTATACCCTAACATTATCAGGAGTCAAAACATTACAACCAGAAAATAAATGAAGGCTTCTGAAACACCGTAACAACCTCAACTGATGCCCCTGCATGTCCCCCAAAGACTAGATACTATGTCATATTCATCACTGTACCTCCAACTTCTGGACAGCACCTATGCATAACAAACCCTTAATGAATATTTGCTGAATGGACAATAGTAACCTACTTTCTATTAGGTCTAATGTTATTATATTTATTCTTGCTTTTCTTCAGCCTTTCTCCATTCCCCCTACACTCACGTAACAATCCTAATCCTTTAAAGCCCAGTTTGTAGCAATGGAATACAGAGGGTAAAAATCATGATGGTTAGAGTCAAAGCACTTCTAAGGAGTTCCCAATAAAAACCTGGCACTACCATTCTCCAGCTCTGGGTAAGTTACTAAGCCTCAAGGAATACCCCAATTTCCCTATTTGCTAAATAAAAATAATAATTCAACCTCATAGGGTTGAATGTAGTTAAAACCTTACGCATATAGTATATACATTAAAATAGTAAGTAGTGACTGACTAGCATTTATTACTAGTATAGTTGATTATTATTAATAATAATTAGTTCTCCTCTCCCAGAAGACTGAATTCGCTGAGAGCAACAATGGTTTCCCATTAATCTCTGAAATGTTTGTTAACTTAATTAAATTTATCTTAACATTGAAGAAGTGAAAAGAAGCTTCAAAAATAAAAATAGGGGCGGTTCCAAGATGGCGGACTAGTCGGACACCACGGTCAGTCTCTCCAGAGCCAGAGATTGAAGTTTTGGAAATACTGTCATCGTACAGCTACCCCCGCAGGAATTTCACTTGCGCGTGTAAGCAGGGCCACCAGGCAGCAGCCAATGCCACAATCAGCGTGACTTCAGCAGCAAGCTGCGGCGAAGCTCAGTGGCCAGCGGCTCTAGGCTCCAGCCCAGGGCTCGCCCCGGGCGGGGCCTGCTTCTACATGGGGTACCTGGCTCCAGCGCCCACCCAACCACGCAGGGCCCCTAGCAGTTGCTCCCATGGACACACGGCCCAAGACACTAGCCACTGGGGAGCCCAAATTCAAGGTAAGAGTCGCTCCAGGGATGCCAGCAGAGACAGCCCCACCCAAGGGCGGCTTGGGCCCACCGCAGTTCTGCTCCAGAATTCCTGTGGACCGGCAGGAGCCCCAAAGGACCCTGGCCCGCCCTCAGGAACCTCCACGGTTGTCCAGCCAAAGGGAGACCAGGGTCTGCTACCTCTAACCATTTGGGAGCCCAAATTCAGGACAAAAGTCGCTCCAGAGACACCAGTGTGAGGCAGCCCTGTCCAAGGGCAGCTTGGGTCTGCCCCAGTTCTGCTCCAGAGTTCCCGGGGTCCGGCAGGAGCTACAGAGGGCCCAGATCCACCCTCAGGAAACTCCACGGGTGTCCAACTAAGGATTGTCCAGAGTCTGATTGCTACCAGCCACAGACGAAGGCACACCCAGGGTAAGAATGGCCTCCAGAGACCCCAGTGTGAAGAGGCCCCACCCTAGTGCGCTCTGGGCCCGCCTCAGTTCCGCTCCAGAGTTCCTGTGGTCAGGCGAGACAGAAGGCCCGAAACCACCCCTAGGGAAAGCCAGAGTGCCCAGTTGAAGGCAGACCAGAGCCTGCTAACCTCCAACCCCAGGGGAGCTCACACTCACTGTAAGGGTCACACACAGACTCTCCTGCTTGTGACCCTGCCTAAGTGAGACCTGGGCCCGCCTCCAGTTCTGCTCCAGAGTTCCTGTTCACCAGCAGGAGTGCAAGAGGGGGGCAAAACAGTCCTCAGGGGCCGCCTCAGGAGCCCAGCCAAGGCTGCTCCCACTGCCCTCTAGAGGTAGTCAACTACCTCCGCCACCAACTTTAGTGACAACAGTGCCCATGTGGGGACACTGGGAAAACAGAAGTAGCTCCAAGGTGAGACACAGGTAATCCAAAGTGTCAATACAAGATTATAGGATAGAAGCCGCAATACCTCAGATTGGTATTTCCAGAAAGGAAGATACAAAATCAACATGAAAAAACAAGGGAAGAAAGTGCCCCAAATAAACCTGGATCGCACTATAACAGAATCCATGGACAGCACAGTAAATGAAATGTCAGAGAAAGAATTCAGAATGTACATAATTAAAATGATCAGCGAACTAAAGAATGACATAAGTGAACAATTACAGGCAAAAATTGATCAATCCAACAAAGAAATAGGAGAGCAAATAAAGGCAACCATAGATCATTCTAACAAAGAGATAAGAGAGCAAATACAAGTAGCAAAAGATTACTTTAAGAAAGAGCTAGAGATGGTGAAAAAAAACAATCAGAAATTCTTGAAATGAAGGAAACAATTAACCAAATAAAAAACTCAACAGAAAGCATCACCAGTAGACTAGATCACCTGGAAGACAGAACCTCAGATAATGAAGACAAAATATACAATCTTGAAAATAAATTTGATCATACAGTGAAGATGGTAAAAAATCATGAACAGAACATACAAGAAATATGGGACAGCATCAAAAGACCAAATCTGAGATTTATTGGGATACAAGAAGGTGCAGAATTTCAAACCAAAGGAATGCACAATCTCTTCAATGAAATAATATCAGAAAATTTCCCAAGTATGAAAAATGAAATGGAAAATCAAATACAAGAGGCTTACAGGACACCAAACGTACAAAATTTCAACAGATCTACACCAAAGCACATTATGATGAAAATGCCCAACATACAGAATAAGGATAGAATTTTAAAGGCCACGCGAGAGAGGAACCAGATTACATACAAGGGGAGACCAATTCGTATCTCAGCAGATTTTTCAACCCAGACGCTAAAAGCCAGGAGATCATGGAATAACATATTCCAAGCCCTAAAAGACAATGGATGCCAACCAAGAATCCAATATCCAGCAAAATTGACCTTCAGATTTGATGATGAAATAAAAACCTTTCATGATAAACAAAAGTTAAAAGAATTTACAGCAAGAAAGCCTGCACTACACAGCATTCTTGGCAAAATATTCCATGAGGAGGAAATGATAACCAACAATGGAAATTTACAAAGAGAGGAACTACACTAGAGGAAAGACCATTCAAAAGAGAAAACAACTCAAGGTAAAAACCAAAAACAAACCAAAATGACCAGAATTA